>JAZGTH010000003.1:2115000-2355000 GCA_036877525.1 Chromobotia macracanthus
CACGGGCTAAATGATTAAGTTCATCACATTTTCTTCATGTTACAATAATACAGATGAAGTGGAATTACTCAGCATGGTTTATTTCACTGCTCTGTCTGTGAGCAATCACACAAACTTCGTCATCTTATACAATCTCAGTTAAAACACTCACAAAGACTATTTGGAAAGACCTTTTCCTCAAACATACAAACATGCACACACACACAATTTTTAAAGGACATTTTACACAAATCATCTAGACTGACATAAAAAAGTTTTGGTATAGATTAGAAACAAAATGAAAAAGTGACAAACCATAGATACACATGGATGATAAATGAAAAAGATGAAAATAACTAAGAATATCAATTAATGGATATCAATAATCCTGGCTATCTTTTGAAGAACCTTCTATAATCAAGTCTTTCAGTCTAGACCTTACAAGATGACATTAACAATATGTTTTAATAGTAGCATATGACATCATCACAAAATCAATTGTAGTTGTTTTGTATCGGCCTCCATCTGGTTTTCCTGTTCCATGTCTTTAGTGTGAAAGAGGAGAAATCAAGATTCAAGACAACAGCAGAGAGCAGCTGCAGACAAATTCATGAAGGACCTGCCGTCAATGAGACACGGACTGAAAACACAATTCAGAGGGGCAGGAGATACAAGGTAAGTAAATACAAGAGATGAAACTGGGAGAAGAGAAGACCGTCCCTTCCTAGGAGGTAGTGAACTTTCTGAGCGTGATAACAATGAGAGCCAGAAGCACAGAGGCTCCGAGGAACACAGCAATGACTATAGCTGTGATAGCACCTGGTCCCAGCACACCTGCAGACACAAAGACGCAACATTCATTGTATATTTTCATATTTAGTTTTTGTTTTAGGTTTTCGAATTGTAGCCAATTGTTTCACCAGTAGTGGGAATTTCTGCCTCTGTGGTTTAAAAATATAAAATGTGTCTGCAACTAAGGTCCCCCAGTGAATCTCGGCCACTTTTCACCATTGGGTGTAACTTACCTTCTTCCTCATCCAGCGTAACTGAATGTGTAGCATCCTCATAGTCAAAGGGGATGGGATTTTCTGTCAGGTCATAAACAGGGCCTTTCGTTGTAATATCAAGGGCTCCTGCACCGGACAGCGTGTCTTGATTATCATTCTGAAGCGTAGGAGAGGAATCAGCCACTGTTTCTGATGGAAAGGATCCGGTCAATTAGAAAAGTTCAAGATATAACAATACATTCAAACATTCCAGATTTTCTTCAACTATAGCAGACTTTTTTTTAAGGCCAAGAATCCTGTAGTGGCTATAAAGATACTGCAGAGATCCAGTGTTACGTTTTAAGTTTTTTGCTGAACCTAAGATGGGAGGCAAAGAACCGTTTTCATTTTACTTTTATTTTTGATAATGTACAAACAAATCCAACTCACTATATGCAAAAGTGAACTGTAAAGTTTTGTTTAAATTATGCTCTCATAAACCTGAAAAGGTGGTTGTAATTTATTATTCTTTTCCCGAACATTAAGTTTCAGGTTTTATTGATCACATGCACGGCCATACGCTGTATGACATGTCGTGAAATGCTTGTGATGTTTCCTTGCTTTGTAATAAAAAAAATTGTATACTTATAAAGAAAAAAAACCTATAATGAAATAAAAAGAAAACTAGAAAATGAAGGAAATTAAGATTAATAATGCAATGCAATAAACATTACAGAATAAAGAGATCAGCAAATATATGTACATACAATTATGCATATGAAATTAACCTGTCTGTATATACAAAATATAAATATGGAGCAGTGAAAAATGGATATAGAGGTGGCAATAGGGAATTCACTATTGGAAATGGAGGGATCTGGGAAATAGCAAATGTTAGTCACTCTGTGGGATTCAATGGGCGTCTTTATGGAGGATTAGCACTCGCTGCTCATTACAGGCATGTTGTCCAGGTTCTCCTTCCTTAGTCCTCTCCTCACATCTCCCGCTGACATTCCACAGCAGCCACAGGCATGGAACAGCCATGCGACTTTTCTCACCCACACCCACTCGAGTCGAAACCCTATCCCTTATGTTGCTGCTTACCCACGTCCTCCAGAGGGCACCTTCTGGACAAAGGTTCTGACCCCAAAATGAAGAGACAGACAAACTGGGATGTTTTGACATGAGTGTCAGAAGGTCTAGACTAACCCTGCCTGACCCTGCTTGAACAACAAGGGTTAGAACGGACCTGACAAAATACAAATAACAGAGGACTCATTTGTCCATTAAATGCCCAGTTTGGTTTAGAAAATTGGTTGAGAAATGTGTGTATTTAGATGCACTTTTCCATGTATCTACCCAGCTAACAATTTTAGGTTGTAAGATTGTTTCTGTAACATTTCTTTTTTTTTTTTTATTAAAAAAAAAAAATAATTAAAAAAAAAAAAAAAAAAAATTTTTTTTATATTAACGTTAGGGAAACATTGCACTAATGTTACTCCAGGAAAGTTTTTTGATAACTTTGAGAGTGCTTTTTGAGAATGTTCTGAGAATGTTCCCTGTTAACTGGGTAAACAGCTGCTTCACGTTAAAATGCTAAAATTCCACCCTAACTCAAAATTAAAACTTAGTATTTGGAATAAGCAAGTGTGGAGGGCCAGGTCACGCGTATTTTTGATAAAAGTGTATTTGCTCAGCGAGACACACACTTTTCTGACTTAAAGCAGGCTGTAGGCCAGCGATACATCAATGAGTCCTTCTCTAGGGGGTACAAAAGGGCAGTTGTGTGGTCAGAGCGTATGGCTTGAGGCAGAGGAACCGCCGAACTAAACACAGCCAGTATACTGAAAGTTAAACAAGTTTGTTTATGAAAGCAGACTGTGGAAAAGCCCGATCTTGCATGTGTAACATAGCTGATTTTAAAAAATGCAGATTTTTTTCCACTCAGGTTGTCACTTCATGGCCTGCTTAAATATTTATTAAACACTGCTGAAACTTTACTCTGTTACTCTAGGTGTGAGCACCGTTTTGAGAAGAGCGTTGCACGTTAACACACAACAGTGAGATGACAACATGCAGACACATCTGTGTGAATGACATAATCCTCCATCACTGTGCTTCAGCGTGTGCCAGGGCGTGGGCATGGCCGTGCCCATGTCCTCATCTCACCTTACGCCCGCCAGGCAGGGTGGCTTACAGTCAAGTGGACATTTCTATAGTCACCAAGCAGACAAAAAACATCTGTTCATATCCACGTTATGGGCCAGGACGAGTCAACGCGTCTGGTGCTGCAGTATTAGTGTTAGTTTTGAAGATTATTGTTTAGATCATCAAATGCAATAAAAAAGCATGTCAAAGCTTTTGGCAACTATTATATAAAATACAATAAAAAACAAAACTACGAATCTATGAGTAGATAGTTTAGATAAAATTAATATACATAAACTGTTAATGTTGTTCATTTTTTGATGATCTTTGTCTAATAAAGAGCCAATATTGTTCCTCAGCAATGATCATTTAAGAAATGTTGTTATGCACTGGAAATGTATCAGAACACAATGTTGTATCATGACACACCGAGCCATTTCTGAAGTAATGACATCAACACATTCACTTAACATAAGAAATACCAAACAATCATCTCTGTTTTGTCTTTTGACCAATAAGATGTGTATCATGTTTGGAAAATGTAGCCTTAACTTTCCTAAACTTTCTGAAATTCAATTACACATTAGGGGAATTCATGTCTTTTAAAATGTCTTTTGTACTGTACGAATTTCACTATAATTCAGTACAAGAGATGATGTCAAATGTCTGTCTAATACTGTATGTTCTGCTAGTTCATTTAGTTTTCTTCATACCGTAATGCCCTGTTCTCACTGGTGTCTAACAAGCAGACTCCTGGTTTTTTTAGGCTCAGAACTCGAGACTAAATTCAGGCCCAACACTTGGTTGTGAGACAGAAAACATCTGGAGTCATTTTAATCAGTGCGATGCTTCTGTTTGCACATTTACTGCCCATATCAAAGCACTGACTGCTTCTGATTCTAAAAGATTCTGTCCATTAACACCATTCAGAAGCATCTTTGTTTTTTATAATTAAGCATAATCGTACCAGCCTTTTAATCCCAAAACAGTATAACAACAGAAGTTAATTTAAATAAACAATAATACGATTTCCATTCATTAGAACATTTCCCGACCAAATCTGGAAGGTTAACAAGGTCAAAAAGGCATATTTATGATTTTGGGATCAGAACAACCAAATTTGAACGAACAGAAACTCAACCATTTCTCACCCTCAACACACAGCACACCAGAACTCGCAACCAATTCATGAGATTTCCCAGACCGATTAGCCGGGGAGGAAAGTGTGTTACCTGTCTGCACAAAAGCCACGCAGATGGCCAGAGCAGCAAAAAGGAGAAGCCGAGAGACACCGTTGTAACAGACGCTGAAGTTCATGGTTCCTGTTAGGTCAGACTCGGCTGTTCCACAATCCTGTACTGGAACCTTAAAGAAGCAAGAGTGAGTGAGTCCAAGAGACTGAGGTAGGCAGTGGTAATAGGTGTTGGTTTTGAGTGGGAGGGCTTTGTATGGACAGTGTAGACTTTTGTCAACTCTTCTGGTAACTACCCACCTTCTTCAGACCCCTCAGATGTGCAGAAAGTGAGTCACTCCAGAGCTGCAGGATGACGTACCACTGGCTGTTTCCTCGTATATATAAACTCACCATAGAACTCGAGTAAGGGTGTTAATTCAGTGTAAAAGTTTAATGTTCATATGGCTCTTATGACTGAGACAGCTCATTTCTCTTGGGTAACCTTCTACTATTTGGTATCTGTAGTTAGAGCTTCTACAATTACTTTTAATGTGTGATTCTGGAATGATTGGCAATTATCTTATTATATATAAGGTACTATATATAAACACACACAAATATGCAATTCTTCAGCCTGTGACTGTAAATATATAGGTTATATATAGGTGTGTATATTTTTCTTACATTGTATTGTTTTCTTTTCAATTCTATTTTTGGATAAGTAATGAAAGTGTAACACATTCAAGGTAATTATGATAAATTCTGTACTCAATGGATTTTCACCCCCTTGAAAATACTTAATACTTATATTGCTAAAGAAATTCATAAACTGTAATAGTTTACAGTATATAGTAATATTACTATATGGAACAGGCAAACTGGCTCCTGACTCGTCCGTTTTTTCTGTCAATTCTGCACTTCATCAATTTGAATTTGCCTTATTTCCAATTAAAATAGTCAAAATGAAGCATTATTGCTTTCAGGACCGTACTCAATTACCATTAAGTGTTAATAAGCCTAACCCATGAGTACCATTAAAGGCCACGGACAGCCCAGGCATAATCATGGACTAGCATCCTTCCTCATTATACATTTGAAAAAGAAACAAAACTCAAGAGAACAGCTTATTAAAGGTACATGAAGTCATATTTTCCTCTTAAACTCAGTCATATAAGTAGAAAGCCTTACTGCTTTGCTTCATAACATTAGGAGAGGTTTTTTTGAGAGATTTTAACCCCTATTATATTGATAATGGATGACAAATGCACACACAAATTTCTACAGCGGCATTAACTGAAAAGTTGTGTAATGTTCCCTTCCACACAAATAGGTGTCAGTATAAAAACCTGTTGCAGCCAGTAAAACGCAGAATACCTACTGTGCACCTTTGAATTTAATACAAGCTCAGGAGCAGAAGTAAATTAACCAGCAGGAAGACATTTAATTTGACCCTTAATACAAATTAGAAGTTCATGAACTTGCATTTTGTTTCTTTTAAATATGTTCTCAGGGAAATATTTGCAAATTGTTATTTTCTATGGATGCAAAGCTGTGTAAAACAGCCCACACAAGAAACTGTTGGTTTTATTTCTCATACTGCAATAAAAAAAAGTACGACTCCACTCGTTCATAATTTCCATATATTATAATACAGATGCAGAATCGAAAGTTTATTCTTTAAACAGTCTAATATTTTACAAGAAATGAATAACTGTCTGGAACTTTCCAACTTGCCCTTAAAACAGGACGTTGTTGGTTACGTGTCCTTGAGTCCTAACGTTGCCATCGACGCCAGCCAACAAAACAGGAGAGAAAAAGGGAAACATACTAAAGAAATGGGGTGGGGCCAATAAATAAAAAATAGTGGTAATGGGGATGATACGATTTTGTTTCTCTGCACTCCTTTTATTCACAATTAAAGAAACAATTTTAGAGACGGTCATGATCGTGAGCAGGTGCTTTATCTCAGTGAAGACCGCTGACGTGACTCCATAGACTTTGAGATAACTCACTCTCCTGCAGAAACGAGCCTCTCTCATCTATTATTTGGGATGTTGGCTTTTTTTGGTTCTTTTCGTGGCCGTGGGGCAGCGTTGTTATTGCAACTGGAGTTTCCTCCAGATTCGGAGGAGGAAGAACTTGCTGCCGCAGATATGGTCAAAATAATGAGGATAACATTAAAAAAAAGAGAGAAAAGGTTTTAGGGATATAATGGCAACTAGTCAGATCAGCAGGCCTCAAAAGTCCTCCACCGTCTCGATCTCGCCCATGTTGAGTCTCTCAGAAGAGGCATTCACAGAAAAACCTTCAGAGACATTTGAAAACCATCAGACAGGTAGGCTCAGAAAATATCATAAAAATAAATGAACACAATTAGCAGTTTTTAGCAACTGTTACACTGTAGATATGAAACTACGATCCTATTCATGTTTTGCTTGTTTTATCTAAACCTTTAAAACATTATTTTCATGACAATTCAAAAAAACTATTTTTAATTCTTAATGCCACAATGTGTGAAAACTTTGTAATTCTCATCATCATAAATTCTCATTATTGTACGTCACATCAGTTACAGCAGCAGTAAAGAAAGTCTAAATAACTCGTACTATCGCAATGTATAGAAACTGTTCGACAATTTTCACCATTAAACTGAATATTCCGAAAAGATTTACACATTACAAGAATGTCTGTAAGTGAAGCTGCATTCAGTCATTTGAATGTGATTTTGCATTCACATCACTAGGAGTCAGTGCAGCATCACTGTCATATGGAAAATATCACATTGCAAAACATCCATCTGGTTACTTACCTAGCAGACTCGGATCAGCTCGTACCATCTTCTGTTTCTTCTTTTTTTTGCCAGACGTGACCGTCTCGAATCGCTGCTGCTGCTGCTGTTGAAGAACTGACTGTGACATTTGGTTCATTCCCCATAAAGATTCCTGAGAGATGAACACAGTGACTTCAGCCAGATCAAATACACTGAGCTGTACACAAACACACGTAACACACTAGCACACCGTAACACTGCAATTAAAAGAAACGTCAAAAGTAAACGGCTTCAAACAGATTCAAATGCAAAACAACACTATATAGGGTTTTATGTTTTAGTTTATATTTGTCCTGTTTCTCTAAATATCTTTGACAGTAATTTGTCATGAGTAAAAATCGAAAGCACAGTCCATGTATTTTTATGTCTAGTCCCTCTCAGGTGTTGTCTGTTTCATTCATACTCATTTTCATTCCTTTATACACAGCACACACACAGCACACACACAGCACACACACAGCACACACACAGCACACACACAGCACACACACAGCACACACACAGCACACACACAGCACACACACAGCACACACACAGCACACACACAGCACACACACAGCACACACACAGCACACACACAGTTGTAAATTTGAACGGTTGATGGAAAATATCTGAACGACTTGGATAACAAGATACTTCTTATTACGATATTTTGCAGCGTGCACAATAACACCATGTGTGTTTATTACTGTAATATACTGTTCTGATGAATCCCAGCTATTGACTTAGTTTCTAAAATCCACCTGCAGTTTTGGCAGCTGGCCTTGCTGAGGTTTCTGTTGGTTTGTGTTCTGTTTGGCACGACGCTCCAGGAACTGCTGGGCAAAGTCTTTGGCCTGAGGCGTGTCGCCCAGGTAGGCTCGCACATAATCATGCACCTCGTACGGAGAGTCCACTTCCTTCAGGAATGAGGCAAAGGTGGGGACTGTGATGAGAGAAGACGGATCATTCAAGAAAGCTAAAATAGCCGATTCCACCCAAAATGCACAACTGGACTATCACAAAACTTACGCAAATAATGCACCGTTTGCGCATCAAGGAATATATGTTTCCACTGTAGTTTATTTGCATATCGTCTTATCAGATAAGCAATTTATCTGACTCAGCTGAGTGCATAGGCGTTTATCATAATATGTGCATAAAAATAGGTGGATGGTAACATAGCTAATGGTATGAAATTCAGCTAATAGTTAAAAATGTATACATTACTTTTACATATATTACAAACTGATGCATTTATGAAAGTTTCAAAACATCTTTCTGGACTGAAGAGGAAGTTTTCAGTTGTGAAATTTACAGCATGTTGTCAGAGCACACTGAAAAATGATCACTGATTGTGAGAAAATTTAATTTCCCACGATACAGCACCTTTAAAGTCGGAAACCACATCTCATCATAACCATATGATTAATTATGTTATATGCAGAAACAGTGAGAGAAGGCCAAGGAAATTGCAGGTAGGGAAGTGGTTTGTGGGAGGTATCTGAATAATTATCTGATAATTTCGTTAAAGCAGGATTCCATGAAGAGAGCTGGGGCAGAGTCAGCGACTCACCATCAAGGTTATTGGCAGTGTTGAGTGTGTGTAGCGTCTGTTCACACCACTGCATGAAGCCATCCTGGTTCTTATTGGTTCCTTGGAAGAGTTTCAGTAGCTTCTCCTCGTCCTCCACCTTCTTACTGCCTTTAGTACTGCTGCTATTACTGCAGCACATGGACAGAGGAAGAGACACTGTTACAAACACTGGAAATGACTGAAAACTGGAAATGTCAAACAGTTTTGTTTCATGACCCTACAGTTCTTGGCACACCAACATTTCACTGTACAGGGTTATTCAAACCAATTATTAACCAAAAGGAATGTTGTATTAAAGTGCATTTGTAACTTGCTTGACAATGAACCAAAATCAGCTCTGGAAGCACATGATAGATCAGGGTTTAACATTTAGCTTACCCCAATTCGCAACAGTAAGTTTATATTTTGAGCTGTCGGGACGATTTACTGAGAAATGTGAGTTTGGGTTCATCTGACTTCAACATACGAAAGTGACAGTTTACAGCTTTGGAGGGCAATGTTTACCCCCTGAAATGTATTAATTTTAGGCACATTTTAACCTTTGCTAATCTAATAAAACAACACTTTAAACAAAAATAAAACTAATTTGTTTGTTTGCATTTTTAATGCCATGTCCTGCCATAAAAATAGCGACAGGAGCTGATATATTTAGGACTCATGCTAAAAACTCAAATTATTTGGTTTAACTTGGTTACAAATTTCTTTCAAGGTGAACGAATGAAGTAATTTGAATGAAAAAAGGTTTCCCATTCTTTGTAAAAAAAACAAAAAAAAAAGGTGTGTACATTATAATAAAACCTCAACTATGACAGTTGTCTGTAACTATATGTACACTATAAAAACGCTGAATTCAACAGTAGCTGTAAAATGCACAAGAAACACACAGCTTGTGTTTTTCAACTGCTTTTTTTGGCCACACATTAATAAAACTTTGTATCCACTTTCTGTGGTATTTTGCCCTGAACGCTGGTTAATGTAAGAACACTTCACATCGTTGACACATTGTTAATGTGTGGTTGTGGTTCACCTGAGGTTAGCGTTGCCCTTGTTTCTCTGGTTGTGACTCTTGCGTGTCACATGAGGTGGGGTGGTCTCCTTCACCGCCTCGTCCCAGAAGCCAATATTAGAGTTCTGAGCATCACCCCATACACTACTGCTGTCCGTGCCCCAGTGTGACCCAATATTATTAACAGAACCCCACGCTGATGTATTGAGGGTCTAGACAGGGAGAGAGAGAAGTCTTAAAACATAACGCTAATTAAATGTACTCAGAGCTCACAGTTTTCAGCTACAGAAATGGAATCACACTGATTATGTGAGTAAAGAGATGGGTCATAAAAATGATAAAGAATTTTAGACTTATCAATCACTAAATGCACTCAAAATATATTTTTTTAAATGTACAGTTTGACTTAAGACATTTATTAACCCACTGGATTTGTATGAATTACTTTTATAATGGATAGATGTGCTTTTTGGAGCTTCAAAATCTCAGGCACCATTCACTGCCATTATAAGGAAGCCAGGACATTTAATATAACTCAGATTCTGTTCTGCTGAAAGATGAAAATCATACACCTAGGATGGCTGAAGGGTAAATGCCGGCACCATTAATAATAAAGTGACTCACGGCTCTGTTTTGAATGCGGTTCTGTTGGGTGACGGCTGAGTGTTGCTGCTGCGGTTGTGGCTGCTGTTGCTCCTTCCGCTGCTTCATCTGCTGCGCCTCTTCTCTCTGAATCTCCAGCAGGGATTTGGTCGCGGCCGGCTGCTTGGCCACATTCCCCCAGCCTGAGAGCTTGACCTGAGACTGCTGCTGCAGCTGCTGCTGCTGGTTCCTCAGAAGCTCCTGCTGCTGTCGCCTCTGCTGCAGCAGTCACAAAGATGAATGGAAACAAAGCAACAACTTTATGATATTGATTGTAACTAAGATGCCAGGTTTATATCTTTAAACTTGTTAAGTTAAGGTCCTGGAGGTCTTAACTTAAAAATGAGGAGAAAAAACTCATCTCAAAGTAAATTGTGAAGGCTTTCAGAACACTAGCTTTAGAAGTAGACAAAGCAATATACAGAATAAGACTCCTGTAATCACACTGGTTTGTCGTTCTCACCTCCTCTCGTGCTTGTCGCTCTCTCTCCTCCTCCAGTTTCTGGATCTCGGCGAGAGACAGTGAGCTCTGAGACTGTGAGAGGGTGTTTGCTGTGGCTGACTGTTGACCCCACTTAGAAGATGAAGGGAGCTGTAGAGAACACACAAAAATGAACGCAAAGATCAAGACATCCATAACATAGCTTTGAACTTATAACTTTTCTCACCTGTTCTTATTTTTGCTCTATTTGGTGTATCAGCAAATATACGTCAACATTTTTCTACATCAAGTTTTTACAACAGGTTTTACAAGATCCTCTGATCAATCAAGAGGATGATCAGAGGATCTTTCATCAAAGAGGATATTCTCAAAATAAAATAGTAAAATTCTACTTAAATTCTTATGCAGTGTCATTTCTCTCATTTGGACTCAATGTCAACAGATCATCACAGGAGTCACATTCACATTAAAACTAATACAGGATAATCTGAACCTAATCCTAACTTTAATCTAGTTTGGAAAATCCCCCGCTGTGCACCAAACAAAATCCACATAATTCATCCACTTCTTTCCTCTGCAGCCATGATTCTTAGAAACTGAACTGTGCCGTGCAGATAATGCACACGGCGGGGTGTTTCACCTTCATCTGTGCGAGCTGCTGCTGTTGCTGCTGTTGCTGCAGTCTGCGCAGAGCCTCCTGCTGCTGCTGCCGTTGCCTCTGCAGCTCCTGCTGCCTCTGCGCCTCCTGCTCTCTCCTCTTCTGCTCCTCCTGCTGTTGCCGTGCCAACACTGCTGCCGCTTCCTCCTCTTGCCGTTTCTCTTCCTCGCGGCGCCGCAGAGCTTCTAGTTCCTCCTGTTTCCTGCGTTCCTCTTCCTGTTTTGAGGAACAAAAACAACAGCAAATAAACAAGGGACCAATAACTGCTCTGTAAAACCACCAAACCTGTTCAACTGACCAAAGGCATAAGTCTTGTGGTTGACATAAAAAGGTTCGAGAGACAGCACGTTAGGGTGCGATCGCATTACATGCTGTATTCACTTCCATTGCTTACTAACAATTTCTGCTTTTAAAAAACAGCAACAAGCGCAATACATTGAGACACTGTAGGACTGTGCACACAGTCAGGTGAGCCCACTCACCTGTTTGCGGAGGAATTCCTCCCTTTGTCTCCTCTCCTCCTCTTCTCTCCTTTTCTCCTCCAGCCGGCGGAGCGCATCCTCCTGAGCCAACCTCTCCTCCTCCTCCTTCTGCCGGCGCGCTGCCTCCTCCTGCTCCCGGTGTCTCTGAAGAGCCTCCTCCTACAGAACACACACGCTGCATGAACAACACTGAGCACTCGCACTAGTTCAATAAACATTCTTGTTATAATGTATTTACTGTATACTTTTTAATTTGTAAACTTTTAATTTATTGTGTTTTCAAACTAGAATCTGAGTGTGTAAAGAACTGTACACCCTAAAAGCACAATTTACAATTGAAAATACTTCTATAGCCTTATTCTAGATCACCAAATACTTTGCCATAAATTGTCATTTGTGTGTACTGGATTAAGAATTTTAAAAATCATTTTACAGACAGCAACTTCTGGGCAAAAGAAATATTTTCGAACAGCAAAACAGGAAATTAAACAAATAAAACATATTTACAATGTAACATTCAATGAGCTTTCCAGGGTAATTTTATTTTTAAATGACATACTGCACAAACTTCTGCTCATAAGCTTTTCACATTTTTCTATATACATAACATGCCGGTTATGTTTATTGCAGTTTTCTCTCCTGACCTGTTTGCGGCGTGCCAGCTCTTCCTCTTCCAAGCGTTTCTGCTCCGCCTCCTGTCTGGCACGGAGAGCTTCTTCCAGTCGCTTCCTCTCCTCTTCTTCCCTTTTAGCTCGAAGCTCCAACTCTCGTCTCTCCATCTCAAGCTTCAGGGCAGAAGAGAACAGTCAAGGACCACAAAAAAATTAAACTCTGTTTAAATTCTTAAGAAAACAACACTGGGAAAATGTAAAATAAGCCCCACCAAACTGTTTTAATATTAGTATTTTAAGGTCAGTTTTTTAAAGTCACTTCAATGCAAATTCAGGTCATAACTTCTGAAGTCAACATCTAAAAGGCCTCAGTTCACGCTCACCTTCACAGCTTTGGCTTTCTCCATTTGCTGTATCTGTTCGATGGAAGACACCTGAGTCATGGAGTCTACTGGCAGGTCCCACACACTGCTCCCTTCCCAAGCTGAGACACACAAACAGACTTAAGACACTTGTGTAAAAGGAGCTTATTTGATGCCTTCACAAAATATGTGATATATAATATAAGGTCAGAATACTGGGATCACTGGCTTGAATCACATTTGTCTTTGTGAACATTTGGCATATTCAAGAAACCTTTCATTCGGCTTTTCACATCATAGTGCAAGGGCCATGGCATGAGTAATGCTAACAGTGGGAATTGAACTACTTTAGTTGAGATGGGCTCTAGAAACAGAAATATTATAGACTTGGGCTAATCTGTGGGACAGTAAGTCCCTAGATACCCTCATAGAAATGCCACACAACACCAAAGCACTGTGACCCGTGTTTTGCATGGGCCCGGCCCTTAGGTTTTCTTGTTTGAAGCTGCTTAAATGAACAGATCACAATTAAATTTGAAAGTGATAGTAACAAGAACTTTTTTTATACATCCTTGATAAAGATTTCCATCAAGACTACTGAAGTAATCCTAATCTAATATTACTGTACTAATGTTACTTTTATACAGCCTTGATAAAGATTTCTGTTAAGAATAGAAGAATATATGTCATGCATGTAAAGCTGTGACAGACAGATGAGTTTTCAGTTCTGCTTGAGTGGCATTTATTTAGCTCAGACAAGCAATTTGCAATTGGGTGACATGCCACGAGACGAGAGTGAGTCATATCCCAGACCAATGTGTGGTGTGTTACTGTAAGAGTGAGAGTAACAAACAAGCACACCAGACATGCAATACAAACCCCCCCCCCCCAATGAAACCAAAGTGCTTTATCTTCTTTTAGAACCACTAACTCTGTTCATCTTCTCAGTGCTACACATTAACCATGTTTATTTATTTGCAGGTAATTTTAGAGAGGCTAGCAAAGGCAAAGTAGCTTTGAAAGCCCATTAACCAACGTCTCCCCCAAAAGTGCGTGAAGATATGCAAATACATGGTCTGGCAGGCGAGTAGAACATCCTATCATTGCAGTCGGACAGAGTGCAATGATTGGATGAGCATTTTATTGTCCTGTGTCGCCACACAGAAGGTAAATAAGTGGAAATATATTTATACCACTTTAAATATGACTACAACTTCCCATATTAATAATCCCCATGCTACGCCAGAAAAAAAATCTTGTCCATCTCCTAGCATGTTCTAGCTCTGATCTTTCATTACATGAGTTTAAGAACTCATGTTCTACAGTTCTCAAGTGTTCTTAGCCATTACGTACTACTGGGGGCGGCTGGCTGCATGTTTGGAGAACAGGATGCTTGGGTTGAAGGGTTCTGCATTTCCCACACAGACCCAGAATCTGGAACCGACATGGAACGTGTGACAGGCGGTAAGAGGCTCTGCTGCGGCTCTGGTGTTCTGCAAACAAACATCACAGATGCTTAAATGCAGAAACTATTGCTCTGTGCCTGTTCTTAACTGTACTGTGTTCAGCGTAATTCTGAAAAGGTTGAATGGAAACAAATGTTATTTAACGGTGATGTGACACCTGATTTTGAGGGCCTGATGGAGGAGAAGGTTCAACTGCTGCTGTGTGGGATGAGGGGCGGAGCTTAAAACTTTCTGCTGAGCCAGGGCCTGAGCGTACTGTTGCCTGGAGAGAGAGCGAGAAGCGAGAGAGAGCGAGAGAGAGCGAGAGAGAGCGAGAGAGAGCGAGAGAGAGCGAGAGAGAGCGAGAGAGAGCGAGAGAAATAGGCAGACATTTGTAGACAACAGCTTGAAGATATTATGTGCTTGGACAATTAACAAGTGTTAGCAGTTACAAAACAAAACTAACAGCAATCTACAAGCCTTCAGTTACACACACACACACACATAACACACACAGGTTGTTGTCGTACCTGAGTAAGTACTGATACTGCAGCTGCTGCTGTAGCTGAAACATATTTAGAGCGTTAATCTCATGTTGCCGTTTCATTCTCTCTTGGTCTGCATCTCCCTACATACAAAACACACTCATCAAACCACGGGGAGAGGTCACAGCTTGCCATTTCACACAGACAAATGAGTCTCATTACCAGTATGGGAGGTAGTGTTGGGCCAGGGGTGAAAGGAACTCGCCCCCAGAGCTTAATCATCTCCCCCAGAGGCTGAAACATCTCATCACAGCCTCGTTTCACCTGCAGGCTCATGGTGAAATAACCAGCCTGAAACCACTCAGACATCTCCTGGTTATTAAAAGGACCTGTGAGAAGACAGACAGGACGCCCCGGATCACTCCTCGTAAGCAGCATATCTCCAATGCATGACTGCTATGTACAATTGTAAGATACAGTGCAGCTTGGATTATGACTGGCCCACCCTGGATCTCTCCTTGTGGATCCTTATAAAACCATTTAAACGCAGCCTCGTGGGTAATTGGAAGAGCTGTGGGTTTGGGTCCCATCTTAGCGGTCAAACGCTCATCATCCTGCAGGTATGCCACCATTTTCTCGGCTTCCTGTTGAAGGAGGAAGAAAAAGATATACATGCTTACCTTAAAAAATATTTATTTACCCACTGGAGTCATTTCAGGTACTTTTGTGATGGATGGAAATGCTTTTTTGAGCTTGAGCATGTTGGGTGTCATAAGACAAAATGTTAGCACATTATTATAAAACTTTTCTTTGTGTATGTTGACATGAGGGTGAGTAGATTTAGAACAACTTATTTTTTGATTTACTTATGCTTTAATAAACGTTGCTGGTTTTACTGTGCATGACCATGTTATTTTAAAAGAAAAATAATTAGATTACATTTACAAACCATTTTTAAACAATTTCAGCACCCCACACCTGCTCAAAGTGCTTGAGTCCCTCATCCTCATCCATGTCAGAGGGCAGGGCAGAGGACCGGCTGATGAGACCCATGACGCCCGTGGAGTGAGGAACAAGTGAAGCCACTGGCACTGGTACCTCCAGAGGCGTGACCTGCTGGGTCTGAGTGGGTACTGGCTGAGCAGGAAGCACTGAAGCGGACGGGACCGGAAGATCTGGAAGCAGGGGATGGTTTTACTCAGAGTTCTCAAACTAAATCCTATAGACTTAAAACAGGTATTATTCATGGGCTTTACCTGTGAGTGTAGTAGTGGCGTGTGGAATGGAGATGGCCTCCACAACGCTGTTGGGTAGAGTTGTGTGTAGTGGTGCTTTACAGGGTTCTGGTCCCAGTACCCTCTTCAGCGGTCTCTCACATCCTTCAGCTGGTTCCGGTTGTACAGGAAGGGGTGCTGGGGTGGCAGGTTTGGGAGGGGTGACCACTGCCGGCACCGGTACAGCAGCTGGTGAAGTCTCCTCTGATTTACTGCCTCCTGTCAACAAGAGAAATACATGCAAAAACTGAAAAGGTTTCAAAAGTTTTATAGTTACAAATGAACAGAAATTAGTTATTGAGCAAGTCTGTAACAGATCAGTAAATGTGTAAATGCCGTTTTGTAACATAATGCAGAGAGGCTGACATTGGGTAATTCTGTTTGCTTGAAGAACGTTTTTTTCATTGTGCATGTTCAAGTTCATTTGATTTCAACATATGCACAAGTACATATAGTAACCTGCAATTCAATTCAATTTCAAACAGAGATGACGATAGAGAGGCATTAAGTTATGGACTTTACAGCAACCTGCATTGCAACCTGCAGGACTGCAACTTGCATGCAAATGTGTATTTATATTATACAAAAGTAAAAAGAAGCAATGAGTTAGCAGCTCAAAGGATGTGGGTTCAAATCTCAGGAAACACACTGACAAAATGTATAACTTGAATAAATGCGTCTGTCAAATGCATAAATGTAAATCTGAGTACTTTGAGTACTTATACAAATGTGTATATGTGCAGTTGTGAATTGCCGAATTGCTCAAAACAAGGCATATTGTTTTGAAACCAGCTGTCATTCTGTTAAAATACAACTAACTGAACAAACTCTGTTCTCTGCCATTTCTGTTGTGGTCTACAAAGTTGTACATCTCACTTCCTCCTCACCTTCACCTTTTTCTCCCTCGTGTCTAGTGTCTACATCAGTATCTTTGGTTTGCTCTGATTCACTGTCATCTTTCTCTGTATATTCTTCACTCTCCTCCAGTGGCCGGAAGTCCAGCTCCGCCTCTTCCAGGATTGGCTCCTTGGGAGCTTTCTGATTGGGCAGTTAAAATATTCCATTATTCAACAGATGTTCATACAACACATGGCGCACTGAGCTCTTTAACAGTTTAACCACAAACAGCCAAACAGATAATATCTCTAGACTACAGATAATAAAGTTACAACTTACTTTACATGTTCTCACCTTAAGTGAGAGGAAGGCCCCTGAGGAGTCAAATGTTCCCGTCTCCTCCTCTGCATCCTCCAGACACCATTCTGGTAAACTGTCTCTCTCCTCCTCTACGCTCCCGCTGGCCGACCGAGGTCTACGGTAACCGGCACGCTCCTCATCCCTCGAGTCGAATGGGAAGCGCCGTCGTTGATCCGGGTGTTCCCGCCACCCTGCTGACCGTGGGCCGTCTGCAAATGAGGGATTTTGTTAAGGTGGATGACAATGACTTGTAAAGCGAGAAACTCTCGTGTCTTTCCAAACCCAAATGGACTTAACGGTTGCTTTAAATGCACACAATAATTTGCAAGGAAAAAAACATTGCATATAAAAACAAAGAACAGAGATGGATTTCTAGTGCTGCACTGTACACTGTACATTTCTCCATCAAAATGTGAAACTCTGTGCAATCTGTACCCATTAATTTTCCTTAAGACTTGGGTGTAATCAAGATGTCTTTGCCACCGACATCCGAGGATCTTCTTAGTCTTTCAATGTTTGCACAAACATTAAAAAAAAATTATATTCTAAACATAATCATACAAAGACAGCAGATCTGGGTCTGATTTACACAAATGTTTTACAAAGAAACAGTTTTAATGTGAAATTCAGTACATGTGAATAGCACCACACTGATCACAAATTGATGATATTGTACCTGGACTTGGGGGGCACCATCGCTCGTTCTCTCGACGAGATCCCGCGACCCTCCAGCCCCCATCATCGTCCTCTCCATTCTGCTCATCTCGAGACGTTCGCCAGTTGTCGCTTTCTGAGCGTATAAACTCATGTTTTCGCGTGTTCCCTGCACCATCCTCAAAGTTGGCCCGTACTGAAGAAAAAGCAGCAGTATATGTTGAGTACTGGATGCTGGTGATCGGCTCACGAGAATGAACTGCGTCCATTTCCTAAACCAGTTAGCAGAAAATAACTTACTGTGATTGACTGGAAAATGGGATGGTGCTCCATCTAAAGCATGGAGAGACAGAGGGAGAGACAGAGGGAGAGACAGAGGGAGAGACAGAGGGAGAGACAGAGGGAGAGACAGAGGGAGAGACAGAGGGAGAGACAGAGGGAGAGACAGAGGGAGAGACAGAGGGAGAGACAGAGGGAGAGACAGAGGGAGAGACAGAGGGAGAGACAGAGGGAGAGACAGAGGGAGAGACAGAGGGAGAGACAGAGGGAGAGACAGAGGGAGAGACAGAGGGAGAGACAGAGGGAGAGACAGAGGGAGATTAATTAACAATATAACAATAAAACACACGTTGTTGTATATTGTTCTCATACACTAGCATACTAACCTGGATCTTTTCGACCTGGTTTTTCGAACCTTCTGTCTCCCCTAAACAAACAAAAGGGGAAAGAAAGTGTTGTCAGGGTAACCTGCATCAAACGCCTGACAAACAGATCAATTGAGAACTTGAGTATTTCTGCTTTTTGATTGTTGTTTTTAAGGCCGCTTGACAAGTTAAACTAGATCAACTTTTAAAACTCACCTGCACGGCTTCTGAACACAAAAACGTGTCAGTGAATTTAGTTAAGTTAATTGTCAGTAAGTTAATTGTAACATCTGTATTTCAGTTTCTAAATCAAAAAGAGCTCTTACTCATTTCTATTTACAGTAAACAACACAAGTAATGTGTTTCTCTCCAACTTCAAACAGACTTGCTACCTTTTCTAAGCGCTGGAAATCCGCACAGCTGTACCAGCAATAAGACATCTGGCACCACTGCATTCCTGTAAATTTGTCATGCTTTGAAGATGCTTATGTCACAAACCTTTCCTCCCAACTCTGAGAGCGATGCATCTCTCTCCCTCCACGGCCGAACCCTCCCTCCACATCATCAAAACTTCTTTGGTAAAACCCTCCATCACCTCTGCCCCTTCCTGTGAATAAACAGAGCAACAGCTCAGACACATGCACATGTTCACCTCTGTACACTGTTTCAGCATGTACATCTGAAACAACAACGTAGGAGGTGAAATGTAGTCGGAAGCACAACTTGTACGACGAGGTGTCAATGTTGCACTCTGCTCTGGTTTAACACAAAGCACGATGTTTCCGCTCAAATACATTTAGTTTGTTTGCAGAGCGTATTTCGAACGGTAAGAAAGGAAAAGCTTGTGGTTGAGACGCAGCTCACCTCGTCCCCGTGAAGAACTTCGCCCTCTGGGTGCCCCTGCCACCGTGCCCCCTCCTCTACCCATCAAACGGAGAACGGCTGCACTGTTTACAGACATGGAGAAGTTTCTCTGTGGAGACAGACATGCATGCATGGCATTAGAGCTGGTCTGTGCACAGGCAGCGGGTTGTGACACGAAGACTAAGTGTGTTTGCACATTACAGAGCTGTTTAAACCACCACCGGTGCCGTAACTTAAACATCACATTATCTGCATACAGCAAAAAACCAAATTATCAAAACCCAAACCTTTAATGTGCAGGCACTGCTTTAAAACTTAAGCAGAATCTTTATACATTTCTTATCCTTTTAATCTCACAATACAGTATTACAATTCACAACACTTAACAGTGTAAATACACCTTAAGAGGCTTAATACCAAAGCGACCTGTAGTACATTTAAGGTATACATCTTAGTCTGTGTGTTTGGGATTAGAATCCGTGACATTTCTACTGTAAATGCGACTTTCCTCCAACCAAGCACAAAGACATTTACAACACTACGGTATTATTTTTCTGTTAATCTGCCATGGTGGAAAGCACTTAATTGTGAAAAGGAAATAAGTGACTTGACTAGACTTGAGAAGGCTGCCGAAATTCTCACCTGTTCCTCCTCTGTAAATGGGACTAATGCCAAAGGCGGCAGGGGTTCCTCTTGTAAAATAGGTAGAAAATCTTTATCGTGAAGATCTACTGGAACCTACACAAAAAAAGTGACTTAAATAATGAATGTATTTAACCAATTTAAAAACGCTGAGCCCTGAATACATGGCCATCACAGGCATACAGCGTAAATATAATAATATAATAATAATAATATAATCCTAATTCAAACAAAATGGTCAGAGGCAGTACAAGCTGACCAAGTGCACTCACCATGTTATCCTTTACATAAAGTGCTAGCATCTCTTCTCGCCCGTAGCGGTAGTCTGCGAGTTTATACTTTGGCAATGCAGGGGAGAGCGGAGGGGAGGCCACACTGCTGCTGCCCACGCCACCAGACAGGGCACGAAGCCTGAAACACAGCCAAGAGAAGCAGACAAGTGACATGCAGCATTTCACAAAGCTCCACCACAAACAACTATGAAGAATGTCTGTGTGACAGGTTATGAACTGAGTCACAGTACTGGTAAAATAGTAAAAGAATGATTTCAAGTTCACAGTTTAGTATTTTACAATTTACATGAAAACCTAGCATGACAACCTGTACACTCCATTAGCCAGTTATAGCATGCCATTACAAAAAGAATAATTACAAAGCTTTGTCATTCCCTGATGCTACAATAAAACTCACCATTCTGGTCCAAAGTTGAGTGTCTGGGTTTCTGCCATTTTCCTTGAAAGCCTGAGGGGAAAAAAAGATTAAACTAATATGTCATTTATGCAGCAGTAATAATTAATAACAACAACAACCGAGCAGAATATTCCACAACAAGCATATACATGAGCTACGTGGAAAAAATGCAAAAATACCATACCAGTGTTTCAGATATACACAGATCTATCAGTCTTCTAATAAAGCCAGTAAATAAAATGTGAATCGACAAGAATGAATATACATGACTGGGGCTTATTTTGTGCCTTGTACAGTTAAGTGTTAGCATTGTACCAGAAAACTACACAATAAGATCTTTGTACGGACTGGAGCAAAATGTAAATGAATCAAACAGGTACAGCCCCACTGGTCGAAACTGCAAAAACAAACAATCATAACAAATACGTAAAGCTCAACACACGTGGAGCTGTTGCCATTAAGAGACACCTGCTCTTAACAGTCTGATCAAATGACTTAAACTGTTGACCACCGTTTGATAGCATGTGAACAATTTTATTCAATCACAGATGTGTGTATCAATGCCTATAATGTGTGTAAACCATAAACACGCAACATGCACCAGCCAGTTTTCACAAGCCTTGTGAAATGTACCGCAAATTATTTTTCCAGCATATTCGACAGGCAACTCCCTGCATTCTGCACCTGGCCTACCCCCCTACTGTCACAGGAGCTATTTTAGGATCTGTCCCAATTAGGAAGAGCATTCCCAGATATCTGTATCATCCAGGGCTTCCCTTAAAGAGTATATGTCACTTAAGTGTCTTATATCCGTAAGTTTGTGTGAATGTGAACAGATCAGACTTACACCAGAGGACAAAATAGGATGGGAGTAACAGGTTGCACACACAACATTGAAAGTGGCACTTTGCCAGAGCCCTCAGTTTAAAGGTTTAAGTTTATTTCATTGTGGTCTCCACACGTGTCTATGCAAAACAAACACAAGTGTCGAGACTGGGCTTTTAAACCAAGTGTGCCTTTAAATCACCTGTATTACACGCTCTTATATTAACAAAAAAGACAACCACACGTATTTCAATTACAAGAAACCAAACACAATGACACGGTCACTTATTATACACGCATTTTAATCGATTCAAGTGGAAAACTACCCACCAAATCTTGCCACGAACCGGCTGTATGAGTCTTATACTTATAGAAAGTACCCAAACATTTGCTGATCACCAAATGCGAGCTGTAAACCAAGTTGCTCTGGGTTTCAACACATAGAAAACTGTCTTCTAGGGTAGAAAACAGTGTCAGCTCATTGCCCCGTTAAAAACAACTATTACAAAGACATTGAAAGATCACAAACGACAGCTGTGATGAAACAGACGTGGACTGATCTCTCTCCTAGAGAAGATCACTTGAAGGTAACTTGTGTATGAGAAGTGTGTCAGGACACGTATGAAGATGACACCGACTCGACTCATAAACCTTCTCAAGACCCACAAACCAGATCACAGACGCTGTTACCACCCTTACATGTAATGTGAATGAATAGTCTTTAAATGGCTGAGCTGTGTCAAATGAAGAGATGCAACATGACACACAGTGCAGGCTTGTGGCCAAAGCTGGACAATTGACTTTCTGACATGCAACGCCTTGTGTTTTAGTAACATGCATGAACAACCTGTCAGATATCTAAACTGAAGTCACCCGAGCGGCGTGTGAAGGGTTTTCATGAGCTGACATGACTTTTAATCCGTGTGGCCTGTCCGTACGAACGCCGGCGGTTTTCCTACAGCGGTCGTAGGGCGCCGATGGCATACTCGACGGCAGGGCGGAGCAATCGAGCCCGGTGCTTCGAGGCCTACCAAGCATGCGAGCTACACCTGCGTCGGTTTACTAAGTCGGGGCGGGTTTGTGTCACTCACAACTGTTCTAGGAACAGTTACGCTTGACCTGAGAACAAAAGCACGTACGCCGGAGCCGCTGTCTTACCTCTGCTTTGACTGACAGCGCTGAGTTTGTGTGCGAGTGCAGTCGCTCGTTTCGTATCCACAAGATGGCTGAGAGGGGGTCACGTGACAACACGTAGGCTGGAAGGTGCCCGGATGAGAGCGAGCGAGCGCGCCTCTCTGCGCATGCGCGCGCGCTTGACTGTCGCGGGCGCGCCGTAATTGATTTGATATCGTTTTATATGACGCGTAAATGTTTCAGATAAACGCGTTTTTACTTTTTAAAATAAAATCGATTTGTCTTTTTATCCGCTGTGGACCAACACAATGTCATCAAAAGTTGGTTGTCATATATTTCACGGTGTAAGTACAGAAATCTTTGTGAGGACAACATAACCTCACCTAATTCAAAGCATGACCCTAAAAAACAGTCTTAACCCTCAAAACGAGGACTGGCCAAAATGTCCTCACTTTACACTCTTTGTCCTCACTTTACACTCTTTGTCCTCACTTTACACTCTTTGTCCTCACTTTACTCTCTTTGTCCTCACTTTACACTCTTTGTCCTCACTTTACACTCTTTGTCCTCACTTTACTCTCTTTGTCCTCACTTTACTCTCTTTGTCCTCACTTTACACTCTTTGTCCTCACTTTACTCTCTTTGTCCTCACTTTACACTCTTTGTCCTCACTTTACACTCTTTGTCCTCACTTTACACTCTTTGTCCTCACTTTACTCTCTTTGTCCTCACTTTACACTCTTTGTCCTCACTTTACACTCTTTGTCCTCACTCTGATAGTACAGCAGTTATACCACACAGTTATCAGCAGCTGTCACATTGCCTCTCAAAAAAAAAACCAGACGTACAAACACACACTCACACACACACACAGACACACACACACAGACACACACACACTCACACAGACACACACACAAGCACACACACAGATTGACTTCTACCTGACTTACAAAACAAGCACAACAAAGAGATGCATCTTTCAACAGTGTACACACACAATATCAGTGTTCAGTGTTAATGTGTTCATGTGTAGCGCATGTCTATTACAACAAAAGTTTACACGTCTCTTTATATTTTTAGATACCTTTTCTTATTATTTTCTTATTTAAGATGGCTTTGTTATAAACAAATAAATGCCCTCTCCTGCTGAATGAACTTTGAAAGTCGCTTTGTGTAATGGAATGATTAATTCGATCATTTAATTGTCATTAAGTTTATAAGCTCATGTTTTTCTTTCATTTTACTTTAACACATTAATCACAATTTTTCTGAAATAGAAGCAAACAGCCTTAAACCAACCATAACTATATTAGACAAGCTTGTTGTGTATTTCTAAGAAATGACAGCTGTTTATTAGTACATATTCTAGGTACATTATAGAAGATATATCAGTTATTTACTGAGTAGAAAAAGAGGAAACAATGTCTGTTTCTTCTCTGCTTCCTGTGCAAACTGAGCCTGCACGCAACTGTACACATTGTAAAACTCAGCCATTATCATTTTAACTGGAAAACTGCTCAAACCTTTTGCCTATAAATTAAAAACATTTGGACACTACAGTTTTTATTAAATCATTAGAAATTGCCCTCGATAAATTCAATCGATAAATTCATAATCAGAAAGATGCGTGTTTTCCATTTGAGATGATAATCTAGCCTGTTTGATCTGCATGATCTGACTTTTAAAAATAGGGTAAGTAGGCTACTTACAGGCTAACAGGAAGATATCAGAAAAAACCAAAGCCATGTTTCTGTTAACAAGGATGTGGTCACAGGCAAAACCTCTAAAAACAGAAGTGCCACTCAGTCTGTTTGAAAATATTTATAAGAAAGTATCTCCCTGGAAAGGACAGGTAAGCACGGATGCTCCATATTAACCAAACAACTATTCTGTTTTAGCCAGGTCAATCTGTTTTAAAGCAAGACTTTGGCAGTGTTTTTTTAATTATTTTAACTGTTTGGGGAAAAATCCTAATTACAGTTTGAAATGCAATGAAATGCAATGTAAAAAAATGTAATTTACTAAAAAATGTAATCAATAAATATAATTGCATTTCATTGCATTTCAAATTACAGTTTGAAATGCAATGAAATGCAATTATATTTATTGATTACATTTTTTAGTAAATTACATTTTTTAGTAAAACAGAAAAATATCACAGATATGCTAAGAATAAAGAAAAAGAGAAAACAGTCTGACATTCTGCTAACCTCATTTACGAGACTGTTACAACAAAACAGATTCTCCGAATCAGACATGTTTCGTGACAACTGTAGCCCACACGTTTATAAAAAGGGAAAGACCGTGGCTTACACACACGCATCTCAGGCAAAGAATATGCATTTTAGACTGTTCTTTATGTGTGAAAGAAAAACTCACACATTTTAAGTGACAGAGGAAGAAATAAGCAAACCAGTGTGGTGCCTTCAGGTCAGTTTCTAAGTTTCTTCTTGTGGTTTAGAGAAACAATTGTGAAGACAAATTCTGTGTTAAAACCTGTGGCAGCAGAAGTAGTACTACGCATTTGTTAGTTGTGTGCTTATAGTCGTCAGGCTGTTAATTGTATGTGCATGTGTATCACACACCTGCAATGTCAAACTGGGGATATTTGCTCATTTATTACGCATCTTCCTCTGAAGATTCTTGCGTTAATATTTAACGGTCTTCTTTTTCTTCAAACGAAGATTACCACCACTTTCGCTCTAGAAGACATGATACTTTGAAATCATCAGAAAAGGTAAGAGCATCTTCCACATGCACCACGGACTGTGAAAAGATGTAGAAGAATTTAATTAATTACACAAACATTTATTTTAATGCATCTGCAAATCTGTAAAATTACAAACTGTTATTTTAAATAAAATGTCACAATAAACATGCATTTACAAACCAATTCAAAGGAACTTCACATATAGATATTTGACTTAATGAAACAATATCTAGAGACAGTCTTCAATCATAGCTTTTTGTAGCAGCTTAAATTTTTAGTAAATTTTCATTTATTTTCTGGTGGTCGATATAAACAGAGGGAGAAGTTTTCAAATATAATGGAAGTTTTATTCATGTAGTGACACATGAATTAGTTGCCAGTAAATTAAAAACATTATAATATTTGTGCAGTTTGCATACATGTGATCAGAAAACAAAAACACAACTCAAGATTCAAGTAAAATGGGTTAAACAAGCATGAAATATTTAATCATGACTGAGAAACGAGTCATTTTATTCTTTCAAAATGCAGTTTCTTCTTTTCTAGAACCTGGTCTTAAGCACACACGTGCAGTACAAACCCCAAAGTTTAATAATTTGGGGTATTGGGTTTTTGAAAAAACTATTACACTGCTACAACTGCTAAAAAACTGCTACAATGTAAGCAGCCCTAATAATACAACATTTACATATCTAAAAAACATCTCTGAGTGATAAATGAAAGCATGAGACTTAAACAGAGTGCCTAATGAATGATTGTGTGCATGCGTGTCTTTAAGAGATATTTTGGGTTTCAGTTGTGAAAGTTCACGAATCTGTGATACTCTTTGTTCCTCTCTTCTGACAGTTTCACTATGAGTCCTAACTGCTCGACTGATGAAGTCGACAACGTGACAAAGTACCTGGATTTGGTGATTTATGTGCCCATCTTGGTGTTTGGGCTGGCACTAAACATCAGTGCACTGGTCGTGTTCTGTGTCCTGCTCAAAAAATGGACTGAATCATCAATTTATATGACCAACCTGGCTTTGATGGACCTTTTGTTGCTGCTACAGCTACCTTTCAAAATGCATGCGGCACAACACAAGTGGGCAGAAAACAAAAAGTTCTTCTGCTCCTTCTTGGAGAGCCTTTACTTTGTGGGTATGTATGGAAGCATCTATACAATTGCCTGCATAGCTATAGACCGTTACATTGCCATTAAACACCCGTTTCGGGCCAAGCAGTTGCGATCAAAAAAGATCGCCCGGTTTGTTTGTCTTTTTATCTGGGTGTTTGTCATGGGAACAACTTCACCTATCTACACCTTCCGCCAAGAGGTGAAAGGTGACTTCAACTGTTTTCATGGTTTCTCGGAGAAAGGCTGGAGCACTGCCGTCATTATCTGCTTGGAGCTTTTGGGTTTCCTGTTACCTGCTACTGTACTGGTGGGATGCTCGACTCAGAGCATCCAGGCCCTCAAGGCCTCTGAAATCAGCGATCCTAAAAGAAAAGCAGGTGTTAGAATCATCTACAGCAGCCTCGCGGCCTTCCTAATTCCCTTTACCCCGTGTCACGTGGCAATATTTCTGCAATACCTCGTCCGTAACAACTTCATTTCAGACTGCATGCAGAAAAAGAACATCGCCCTGTTTATACAGGTGTCAATGAGTCTTGCCAATGTCACCATCTGCTTGGATGCAGTTTGTTACTATTTCATCGCGAAGGAAGTCCGATCCACCAAGAACACGGTTCTCAGCAGAGTGAGGTCCATCAGCACCTCTGAGGTTTGACATGTGAAATTATCCAAGTTATTTAAAGTTATTAAAACAACTCACAAAAACAGAAAACAGTACAAAATTCTCATCTTGAACTAATTTTAAAGCCTGACAGTTTAGTGCATGTTTGTTGGACATTACATTATCATATGTACAAACTATTATTAAGATTATTAATGACTGTGTACAACATCAGCAAAGTCTACATGGAAGATAAAGGCTATATAATAAGGAGACTATTTCATTGGGAGTTACACAGTTCAAATCCTCATCATTATTCAGATTTACAGTTTCATCTGTTGTTTTGGCTGTATGGGAGTTATTATCAAGGTTTGCATCTGCTAAAGCTTTTCCATTCATCAAATGTCAAATGCTTCCTGTCACATCCCTTCAACGATACCAAAACCGACGCCAAAATATATGCATGCAAAACACATCTCAGGAAACCTGCATATGCAACATGAGGACACGAAGAGAGTTTCTGATTGGCTTAAGTTTTCAGGCCACTCCTCTAATAAAGAGACAGAGATGTGATTTATTAAGACTCTTATGTAATTCAAAAGAAAAAACGTACCACACCTTTAATGGTTTAAAAATGTCTTGACTTGTTTAAGATTTTTCACCAGCATTATTTATTCACATCAAACTTCTGTAGCTTCTTGTCTTTACCTCACAGTTCACACTGTCAGCAGCACAAGAATCTTAAAGTATTCCTGCTCACACGCGATGAAGGTCTAACAAATCAACATGAAACCTCCAGAATGACTGTTGTCAGCAACATTGTTATGCCATTACTTGCGACTTTGGCAATAAATTCCCCCGTCTCTCCGTTTTACTCCGTTCTCACTCTGTACTCTCTTTCTCTCTACACACTGTATTTATAAATCAGTTTATTAATAGGTTTGTGTACACTGTCTGGGAGAATGAACCTGTTTTCTCTTTACAAGTAAGTGTGAAATGTAAATTCAATTCCACTGTGGGTGTGAGTGACTGATAGCCACACTGATATCCACAGGTTGTGAGTGCTGTGTGTGGGCACACAGCCATGTGCCAGTAGTTTCACTGAGTCATATGGCAAGTGCCTTTACCTATCTGAGTTTCAGTTGTGCTCTGTTTACTGATACAGCGTGCCAGCTGAAAACATGGCTGTATGTACCCAGCTAGCAATTTTAGGTTGTAAGAATGTTTCCCTAAAATGTTTCTTTTAAAGTAACAAAAACATAAAGCGTTCAGTGTTTTAGACATTGCATTAACGTTATTGTTTGGTTATAAGAAGGTTATTCAAACATTCTTTAATTCTGCAACATAGCATATATACGGTATTCTTAATTAGTTAGTGGAACGTTATTTCAGAATTTTACAGAATAAAAAAAAACATTTAAACAATGTCCTTATAACCAAGCAATAACTTTAAACATTGTCCAAAAACGAGAACTTTCAAAATAACATTTTTAATGATTTTGTTACTTAATGGAAATGTTAGGGAAACATTCTTACAACCTTCTTACAAAATTGTCAGCTGGAATAACATGGATGCACTTGGAACCGAACCAGAAAGCAAACGCATAAGCAAATCTACAGGTCAACCTAAGAGTTTTAGGAGCCTAGTGGATCCTGCTTTGATTTTACATTTCCACAGCTGAGTAAACCTGGTGTTTACTTAATCGTGTATGAAATATACTTTTGTGGTCCTTCTATGACCAGAAGAGGGCGCAAGCTAACAAGGAATGGGCATATGTGGACTGAAAGAATACAGAATACTACTTAACTAAAACATGATTTGTGTTTGCAGTTGTTTTATGTATATCGTCTGAATTTATATATAATATATATATTATAAATAAATAATATATGTATATAGTTATATATTTTCTGTCTAGGGCACAGGACCATACAATGTTTGTCCAATCACTGAATTCGGTCCGACTGCAATGATAGGATGTCCTACTCTACACGCTATGTGTTTGCATAGCTCCACGCACTATTGGAGGATGTGTGACTTTGGAGTCGCTTTGAACAGAGGGTGGGATAGTATGCTTTCAAAGCTAGCTTGCTGTTACTAGCCTCTGAAACTGCCGACCCTGCTTTTAAGCTTTCCTGTTTCTGTGTTCTCCAAGATCCATATTGAAGAACGACCTGCTTTGTTTCTTTTATGGCCCACAGAGGGCGCCAGAATAACACCCAGTGTGTCACTGTAAAACCTGCTGAGATTCATTCTAAATAAAATGTTTATTCTATCCAAGAAAGAATCATTTAATAATGTAAAGGTAAATAAATATAATAAAGTAGTAAATAAAACACATTTATGAACAACTGATACTTTAATTCCCACCGATACCATCTAATACTTTCCTTTGGTTGCTTATTTCAGCCAAAACGTGAGACTTTTTGGTTACTATTTTTCTTAATTAATTCTAATGATTGATTAATTACATCTGATTCTAAAATAAAGTTAATTATGAATTAAGTATGATTGATGAACTATGTTTGATGATGATCCCAGCTAACAGGGAACATTCTCAGAACATTGGCTAACAATCTCTAAAAGTTCTTTCAAAGTTATCAAAAATGTTCTTGCAGTAACGTTAGTAGAACATTTTTAAAGGCATATATCATATAGATCAAACGTTATCTTAAGTTGTTAGTAGAACATTTTCAAAGGCATATATCATATAGATCGTATTAAATTTTAAAGGCATATATCATATAGATCAAAGTTATATTAATTTTAGTGAACATTTTAAAGGCATATATCATATAGATCAACTTATACTTTTTAAAGGCATATATCATATAGATCAAACGTTATACTTAAGTTGTTAGTAGAACATTTTCAAAGGCATATATCATATAGATCAAACGTTATACTTAAGTTGTTAGTAGAACATTTTCAAAGGCATATATCATATAGATCAAACGTTATACTTAAGTTGTTAGTGGAACATTTTAAAGGCATATATCATATAGATCAAACGTTATACTTAAGTTGTTAGTGGAACATTTTAAAGGCATATATCATATAGATCAAACGTTATACTTAAGTTGTTAGTGGAACATTTTAAAGGCATATATCATATAGATCAAACGTTATACTTAGTTGTTAGTGGAACATTTTAAAGGCATATATCATATAGATCAAACGTTATACTTAAGTTGTTAGTGGAACATTTTAAAGGCATATATCATATAGATCAAACGTTATATTAAAATTGATGAACTTTTTCTAGTTGTTAGTAGAACATTTTCAAAGGCATATATCATATAGATCAAACGTTATACTTAAGTTGTTAGTGGAACATTTTCAAAGGCATATATCATATAGATCAAACGTTATACTTAAGTTGTTAGTGGAACATTTTTAAAGGCATATATCATATAGACCAAACGTTATACTAAAGTTGTTAGTGGAACATTTTAAAAGCATTACAGAATTTATGTGAATTAGGAATTTAATTTTAAATAACATTCTTATAACCAAGAAATAGTGTTAATACAAGGTCTAGAAATCTGGACGTTTCAAACGTTTCTAGAACACTTTTTTGTTGCTTAATGGTAACGTTAGGGAAATGTTCATACAACCTAGTGAGCTGATGGCTGAGAGTGCACAACAATAACCTGCAGATGGAGCCACAACAGAACCTTCCTGCACGTGGTGTTGTTGACATAACAAGCAGTGACAAGAAGATCCTGCTTCTGCACCTGAAGTTATTTAAAAACATAATAAGAATAATGAGTCATTTAATTTGTGCTATTATTTCATAATCATACACTGTTGTTAAGACTTCCTTTTAAATAAAAAAACTAAATGGACATTCGTACTTCCAATATTAATCTGTGACACAGCAGGACGGGAATCTTGCTGCAATATGACAATATACATTTTGTTTGTCTTTTGTTTACTTTACTGTTGACTAGTGATTAACCTAAACCCAAAATATTCATTTGCTTTTACAGATACATATTGAAAGTTGAAAAGGAAAAAAAGTTTGTGTTGTTTGTGGGTTTGGTCACTACTGAGGGGAACCAAATGTGTTTTGCAACTTTTGTGCAAAACTTTCATCCTGTTTGCTTTGTACCCACACACACCACAGTGACTTTTAGCTAACATTTATCTCTGCGTTGATGGATGCAATAGACCTCTGCATTTGGAAACAATGTCAGTGACATTTTGGTTAAACCAATGATATAAATAGGCCTAGATGGTTAATTGTAAGTGATGTGATGGTTCTATATGAATTGCATGCACAAACATAGCAGGTCTATATCGAATATGTTTTAAAATCATTCGTCGTGGCTGTGCAACTGATTGTGCAGGACTTGTTTTTGGTTGCATGTATGTGTGAACAGCAGAGCAAGCTATATACCATTATCAGCAAGTCTATCAGTGATGGAAACGTGTTAAGCATCATGCATATTTAGTCTGCACCCTTAATGTTTGAGAAGTTTAATAGAAAAACTGTGCTCTGGTTAGGTCACAAGAATGAGTTTGCCTTTATGAATTGTGTTCAGTCTAAAGTCCATGTGTTTAAAACACACCTGGGAAGCTATTTTCTTTTGCTAGTAAACAAATGTTTACTTAAAAGTGTAGTGTTTCTCTTCCTAATAAACAAGAACTAGACCTGACCAGATCTCATTCTGACTGGATGACCAAATACGCCAAAGCCTTTTCACCCATCAGGTTTGATTTTTGCATGTTAAAGCAATTCACATACAAACACCTCCCACTGTTTCCTGTCACCAGCAAAAGTAACTAAAACGTTTCCACCCATGAGAAGGGCGCACAGAAGAGTGGCACGTATGTGACTCTTCTCTCCCAACATGCAGCACAACAGTTCTCACACCTGCAGCACGTCTCACTTCAGATATCCTCTTTTTACTTACACCTACAGTTTGGTGCTGCTGCTCGGGCTTCCTCTCAATTCTGGGTCTCTTTGGATACTGGTGTGTCGGAATGGCTTGAGGAGATCTGTTCCGGTCATCTACATGGCCAACCTGGCGCTGTCAGACCTTCTCTTCATTCTCTCGCTGCCCTTTCGGATTATGTACTTCTCCACGGGTCGATGGACCCTGGGAAACACACTGTGCATGATTCCCGGGACGCTGTTTGCTGTGAACCTGTACTCCAGCTCTCTGTTCATCACCCTCATCAGTGTGGACCGTATGCTGGCCGTGGTGTACCCGCTGAGGTCTCGCTCTTTACGCACCGCGCCGGTGGCCTGGGCGCTGTGCGCAACCGTGTGGCTCCTCATCGCTGGATTATCGGTGCCAACTGCGACCAATCATCCCGAAAACTACGACAAAGTGTGCAACGTGACGCGCTGTTTCGAGAACTACACGCAGAAGGAGTGGGAGAAAGGGTTCATCATCCTGTGCTGCGTCACCGTGTTGGGCATTTTGGTGCCCTTTGGCATCATCCTGGCCTGCACGCTTGCTGTGGTGCGACAGCTCCGAGGGTGCAGCGTGTCGGATTCCTGGAGTACCATCGAGATGAGCAAAAACAAAGTCGTGAAGCTCTTCCTCTCCAACCTGTTCATCTACGCCGTGTGCTTCATTCCCTTTCACATCTCCTTCATCCTCTTTGGCATGAACAAAATTGAGCAGCTGAGGGGAGGCGCCCTGAATGACATCTACTTCAACCTGCAAACCGTGACCATGTGCATGGCCAGCACAAACAGCTGCCTCGACCCCTTGATCTACTATTTCAGTTTAAGGAGACTTCAGGGTAGAAGCAGGTGTGATTCTTCAGCTAAAAGCTTTGCTCTGGGCCTGATTCAAAGCACAAGCTGGACCGCACAGTAAAGGACAGAAAGACTTGAGGCCACATGGCATCAGAAGTATTATTGTTGGTGTGAATAAACTCTTTGTGGAAAGGCTTTAAGGAGTCAAGCTGTCAGGAATGAGATGAATAACAGGCTGGTGAAGAGAGAAGAAAATATCAAACGTTCAGCTGAAGTTTTTAACATCCATTGTCTTACAGCCGAAGAGATACATGAATGTGTTCCACAAAACTATCATTGTTTTAAGTTGCAGATGTTGTTCTGTTGTGGCTTGTTTTTGTGCGTCCAGCGTTGGCATTCATGCTCAGCAATGCAGCCGTTTTGTCTTTTTTGTATTTGTGCTTTTGAAGTAACTTACAACACCTCCTATACTTTTGTAAAGCATTATTTTGGTAAATAAATGGAGTTGATTTCGGATGCTGATTTCTGATGTTTATGTGTTCCTGTAAAATAAGCTGGTTTCTCAGTTTCACGTGGCTTCAGCTGAGACGTGTGAAAAGAAAGCATGTAAAACATGACAGTTAACTTTGTTGCAAATAGCACACTAAGGCTGGGGAAAGGAAATGAAAACTTGAGTTTTGAGTCAACTGTTGAAGAACACACCCGCATTCATGTATACACAATGCCACGTGCTGTATTGTGGTTAGGAGGGCAAATGAACCGTGGGTGAAAAAAAAAAAAAAAGGTCTCTTGCATAACATTGGGTCTGTTCACCCATACAGCAATGAGACCCAATAATGACAAATACAAGTCGAGTTTCTGCAGTTTATTGACAGACTTTAAGCGAATATTATTTACAAAGCTGGAGCAACAGGATATATGCTTTAAAATCAAATATTTCACCCAAATCATCTCATGACTCCAGACAAAACCGGTTCTTGCTACACCAGTATTAAAAGAGGAACAAATACATGTAAATGGTACAATTATGAAAAAAAGTGCAAGCAACATGAAATGCATCCACCTCAGATGACATGAGATGCACCACTATTTAAGGGCAGTCAACAAAGGGACAGAAACGGCAATCAATGTGCATTTATACAAATCTGTACCCAAGAGCATTCCTCAAAGTGCCATTCTCATAAAAATGTGGGCTTGGCTTATCCAAACAGCAATATGTTAAAAGTAAACGCCCATTCTGCGTGAACATACCGCCTTCAGAGAACCAGAATCTGGTGGCTAGTTTTTCACTTTTTCTACAAACTTTATTCACATGTATAAAGAAACACAGGAAATGAAACATGATAAACTTCTCAGATAACCAACACACATTACTACAAAAAAAACAAAACGCAGGTTAAGTCTGGAAAACTTCTATTGCTTATATCACATTCATAAACCACCAATATGACTCAGACAAGTTTTAAAGTCATACACTTCTAAAATATGAGGTATACATCTTTTGGCATTTAAGACGATTTTCTAATTCTGGATTTCTTATTTAACACGGGAGAAAATACATCAAATGGACAACGGTAATAACACAGAGACCTTAAAAACAACACAAAACATGTCGCATGTCAGTCTGAAAAAAGTCTAATCTCACAGTTATTGTAAAGGACACACCCCCAATGCTCAGTGAAGAAACAAATGCATAAATAACCTGAGAAAAAAACTCCACAAAACCACAAACATGTGCGTCAGAAGCACAACCTCACATGTATTAAAGACAAAACAGGACAAGGGGATTACCAACAGTGTAAAACAGTAATTACAGCTCATCCTCGACACACATACACAAAGATACATCCTTAACATTATATAATAGGTTTATGGTGCTGATAAAGTGCTGTAAAGCGGGACAGGTGGGGAGGGGCTCTTTTAGGTTTTTGCTCAGTTGAGTTGGGGAGGGGGCGGAAATTAATGCAGCAGTCGGTCACAAATGACTGTCTCCACGACAAACGTGTTCTCGAAGTGACGAATGCTGTGGCAGTTTCTGGCTTCCCTCTTCTCGATGTCTGATGAACAAGAGGAAAGATTCAAGTTAAACAGGAAACGTGCTTTACGGTCGTGCATTTAGCATTAAAACAACTTGAAGTGCATTCAAGCTATACATTTGATCAGTACGTGTCCCCTGGGAATCGAAGCTTTGCACTGCTAACGCAATGCTCTACCAGCTAAGCTACAGGAACACATGTTGAACATAGATAGATGATTTGAAGTCACATGTCAGTGTAGGAAAATATGATGTCTGCCTGTGTTTGCTGCCTGCAATTCAATACAAATCTATCATCGTCTCATAACTCAAGAGATGCTACTTAGAAGCCAGTCTATAAAGCACGCAAAGGTACACACAACTCCATGGTCGTGTTCTTAGTGTCACAAGTGGCTTCCCAGACACCATCTGTGCTTTCATGAGAATGAGGAAGTTTTTCTGAAGCCAGACTACAGTTCCCACACTGCAACGGTACCCACATCTCAGCCTCTGCATCTCATATGAAAGATGCCCTTCTGATCCAAACAACAACTCCCACAATGCATCAGTGTCTGACGTGTATCACTGCCCCCTCCATGTGATTTCCTAACGGGAGATGTTCTGTGTACTCCACGATCTTAATTCACACTGACATACCCACGCATTAATCACAAAAAAAAAATCAGTGTCAGTTTCACACAGCCCCATACAAGAATTAATATATAGAACAGGCTTATAAAATGTACTCAAATGCAATATTTCCTGTGTGATGAAAAAGAGGAAGAGAATGTTTTGCATTGCTGTGTTGAAGCAGAACACATCCTGTCTTCACAAGATAACCAGAAGGAGCTAACAGCAAACAGATAACAGCAGAAACCGTGTGTGTGTGTGTGTGTCTCTAACTGATGTATGTATTAACTTGCCCTTCTTTTAAAGGAGAAAGAGGCAGCAGAAATGAGAGCAGATGAGTGTTGCAGAGTGAAACTCACGTCTCTGTCCGGTTCGGCGTCTCAGTCTGTAAGTTTCTTTTCCATAACATAGCCTGTGAATGAAGGGCCCCAGCTGCCGCATGTTCCTGACACGCCCGGACACCACCATCTCCTCCTGGATGATGTAGGTCTGGGGCAAGTACGTTCCCCTCTACAATAATAAACACATACGTACGCAAATCACATGAGGCTGTTTCTTCACTGACATGGATTGAAAAAACGAACAGATCAGAAGCTAGTGTGCCTCCTTCACTGTGGAAGTGATGTTGAAAGGTTGTGCATCTAACGTGACTCACTCCCTCCCTCTGAATGAACGCTTTTGTTGAGGTGTAACATGAAAAGCGTGTGTGTTCTGTTACCTTGACATTGACTAACAGCTCCCACAGGTTTCTGGGCGGCATGACGATGGTAGTGTTGAGTTCGATGACGTAGCACTTATCCAACGCAATGTCGTAGTAAGCTGTGAGCCCCTGTGTTAATGAGAAACGACACCTGCGTCAATAGTGAGTCAGGAAACGTACAGATAAAAAAAACAGAGTGGTGTTTTTCTGTGCAAAACTCGTCACCTCTACACGTGGGTGGTTGGCTCTGTGGTTGTCAAGGTGTTGTGGGTGATAAGAACTTCCTAAGACAATCAAAAGAACCTACCTCCAGGACTTTAATTGCTTACATTTACCCACAATCTTTGCGCTGCTAATGCAATACTCTACCAGTTGAGCTACAGAAACACATAGACGCTGGAGGTTTGTTCAAATCCCCAACCCAAAAATATTCAAGGCCTGGTTTACTGAGCCTGAAATCCAGTATATAGAGAATTAAAAATTACATTTCAAGCAGCTACTTTTTTTTTTTTACAAATTTATAGCTGCCAAAAATGTGGCACTCACAGTAACATTTGCATGTTCTTGTGTGCCAGGCACTTAGCGCTGCATATTAAACAATGATTTCAGCAAACAAAAGGTTTCCACCGAAATGTTCACAGTCCATCTGGGGGAGCTGTGATGACTAACAGCCTTTGTACAGCCGGAGAACTAGAAGAAACTGTGCCGCAGGCGAACAGCCTGAACTTTTCCTTCAAGTGTTTCAGGGAATGATTTCTCACCCGGTGGAAATCGTGGATGATGTCAGCCGGGTCGCTGCTCCCGAAATCCGGGACGGGAACACTGATGTGTTCGTAGTTGTCTTCTAGGTAAATGCCGACGTTCTCCTCCACCTCCTGTCGCCCGAGCAACGGGGCATACAAGGGGTCCTCGTACATCACCCGGCAGTGGAACAAACTGTCCTCTGGGATCTGAGGAGAGGAAGTGGAGAGCTTTATACAAGGGCACTGAAAGGGAAGGACGAACGTGTCATGAATCAACTCAGTTAAACACTGTTGCCAGATGTTGCCATGGCAATCACAACACCAATGCACAAGGCATCCTGGGAGGTTACAGCTAAAATCCTTTATGAATAGTTGATGTTTAACTGATGTAATAAAGCCTTGTCTCACCTGAGGACTGTAGTAGTATCGGTAGAGGCACACAGAGGTGATGATTAAGCCTAACATGAAGATCACCAGGCCAAGAATGACACACCAAAGGCCACTCACGGCAGACTTATTAGACCTCACAGGTAGAACCATCTCATCCTGCTGGAGAAGAAACCAACTTCATTAGTTTGATCAATTCACAACACTGCACTTTAGTGCTTTTCGTTGGCTTTTTGAGTATGCACTGATTTTAACTAGGACAAAAGGAATGAAATATAATTAGTCTTTTTTCCAACAGCTTGAACTCTGTTGGGAAGGTTTTCTGTTATTTTTGAGCATGTCTACAGGGATTTTCTCCCATTCTGACACAAAGGCTTAATTTAGGTCAGTGTGATCTCTGGTAATCCTGCTGTGCCTATTACAGTAGATAAAGGCCCAACTCTACTGTACAATCTTGTCCAAGATGTATGACTAAATTCAATAAGGTTGATTGAAACAGTCAGACTCTAAAGCTGCACGTCTGCATACGTTTTGCCATTTTCTGCATAAAAAGCTAAAAATGGTCATTTTATTGCAGTCAGGGATTACAGAAAAGCCTAAAGAGATTCGAAATATCCCAGCGTCCCTGGCACACATCAACACTTTCATCACCGGCCAAGAAATTAGTCATGGCAGCATCTCAAGACGTCAGGTGGTGTGAGCAATCCATCCGCCTCCAGTCTCACAGCGATGCTGGTGCTGAGGACACCAGCCCGGATCAACCCACACAGGCTTCTGGATCATCGCGAATCAAACGGACTGCTGACAGAGCTACTATCTCCGCCTGGCAGAGGGATATTTTAGTACGCATACTGTACTTCCACGCTCCTTATTTGTACAGGATTTCCTTTCTACGTAGGAAAGGCACACAGTAGCCGCGGGTAGGAGACAGTGTGTGGGTACTGGGCTGAAAATAACAGCACTAGTATCAGATGAGACGGATCCACGTCATTTTCACTCGAGTACACACACTTACGAGGACAAAAATGAGCACAGGCACACGGGGACCGACTGACTGTGACGCAATGAAGAAGGGAACATTCTGTGTCACGTACACACATGCCAGGAACGCTCTTCCTTTCTCATTTTTATATGACCTTTCTCTGACCTGAATTCTGACAAATGAATCTTGAAATATGAGAGCTGTTAATGGTAAAATATTATAAACACTGCATGCTTATTAACAGCCTGTATTAACTGAATAAAAGACCCAAACTTCTAAGAAATAGAAACCAAATCAGATAATCTGCTTTTATCTTATTTTTGTAAAGGCCAAAATCCTTTTTCAGCCCAGCTGGCAGGATCAAGTGTATGTGGTTGTGGTGATCGCTGGGCATGTAAAACAAAGGACCATTTAAGATCAAGTGAAACGGCCATAAAGCATTTTCAGCAGAATACCTGCTGCCATGGGAACACACACACACACACACACACACACACACACACACACACACACACACACACACACACACACACACACACACAATACTGGTTCACATCCATCAAGAATAATCCACTGCAGAACTGCACCGTCTCCCATTCTGAGTTTCAACATAAAATGCTGAAGACTGTCAAAGTAAATAGAAATACACACATGCTGCTGCACTACATGTTTTATATGAACATTTGTTTTTATTAGTAACATTATATTGAATTTAATATTTTTAATACTCATTTTTAACGAAATGGTCTCAACTTTAAATTTTCAATTACATGTTAAAAATGTCTTAAACACTGTAGCCATTGGTTCGGTCTACAACAGCCAGGTTTAAAAATGATTTATGAATAGCCAATGCATTGTTAAGGGTAAGACAAATAAGCAAAAGTAAATATGCATTGAAATAAAAAAGTAAAGCCATTTTTTCTGGGTCAGATGTGGATAAAACAGGATGTCTGAACACCGGACAACAAAACAAAGAACTAATGGACATTTAAATAAGAGCAACTCACGTGACAGCACGGCATGTCAATCTCCTCTTTGTCTCCATCGGTCTCCTTCTCGGGCTTCTGTGCCGAAACTTGCTGAAAAGATATCTTCACCATCTTGATGTTTCCTTCCTAGTTTAGTGAGCTCAGGACGTCCAGCAGCGAGTCTCACATCAATGACCGCCCGGGCTGTGAATGGAGAACTTAAGGAGGATTCCCTCACTTCCGGTGCGCTTCATAGTTAAGAGTCCACCAATCAGCGCGCACAGTCTAAAATTAGGATCACTCACGATTTTCACAGTGGAAAAAAAACGCTTCAGACTATTAACCTGATACTGACAGAGAGATACATACATACATACATAAGATATGTAATTATTATGCTGAACACTATAAGTTACATACACGGAATTATATGTATGAAAGAGATAAGCTCACAACGCATGACGTGTAAAACACATACGCAGTTTTTTGCAGCTCAATTGGTAAGGATTCACTAGAAATACAAAGGTCATGGGTTCGTATCCCAGAGAATGCACCCTCTTTAAATAAAAAAAGCATCTGCCAAATGTGATATTCTGTTAGTGGTGGTGGCTTGTAATGCAGTGTGTGTTGGTTTGGGAAGAAAACGTCTTGATGATTTGGAAACACTTAAAATAGTTTTTAATATTTTTAAAAAATATAACGAGACTTTTTTCTTATCAGCCAGCCACCACCGTCTGGATGCGCCCGGGACTTTTATTATGTAATGTTCCACAAATGGATGTGGCTTCCGGTTCTATTTCGGCCTTTACGGTGGTCAGCGGCGCGTGATTTGCATCAGACTGCCGGAAGTTAATAAATATCTTTTTCATTTCTTTCTCACTTTTCATGATCATTTGATATCACTTATAATACACTATAACTTATAATATACAGACTGTTCAAATGTGAAACATATCGATTCATGTCGCAAAGTATAAAACAACTAGTTTTGAATCTGTGAGTACATTCATTGTACAATTAAAATATATAAAGTTGGACTAATTCTGCTAAACTAAATGTTACTTTTCAGCACTAAAACTTTAAAGGGTTTATTTGCTGTCCTCTTATCCTAAATTCTTGGTGCCTAAAAACGATGCCGTTTTTGTGTAAATTGGATCCCGGTAGAGGACGAACTTCGGTAGCGCTCGAAATACACGGAAATAAACTCGGAAATAAATATAACAATATATACAATATAAAGTTACAATATAAAGTAAGATTCAGGTTATGGGTAAAACTATCAGTTCGTGGCTACCGATCAACAGAGTGACGTCTTTGCCTACGTCACCGTGTATGTTTATTTTTACAGTATATACAGTAAACAGAAGTGTTTACAGTGCACAGATTATAGGATTCACAAACATATAAAGCAACCTTATTGAACAATTACTTGTGAAATTCTTTGTGATTTACTTTCTCATACGATCTTTTTCTTTAAAGTCGTATGTTTTATTCTGTCCCTTTATTTTGATGATATATATATATATAATATATATATAATCACTAAATTCTTCTCTGGTCCATCCACAAGTTCACAGGGTGGGGGGGTTTGCAGGGTAAAGACAAAAGCATGGCTGTTGATTGGTTGCGAGTCGGTCCTTTCACATGTAAATGAGACCTCATAAATGTCCCCTACAGTCGCTCACTTTGCACAATATACGGAGCCGGGGACTTTTGTCTCAGACTGAACTCGCCGACCATCTGCCCTCATTCAGGAGCGCCCCGCGTCCTCTCAACATGGCCCCCGCGTCCCGCAGCAGTAAACACGAGCAGGATTATCACGGAGTGAAGGACAGAAAGGTATTAAAACACGGACATGTTTTCATTAGCAGGGCGACGCTCATGTAAACGCTGTGCTCTCTCTCTCCAGACGAGGAAACCGCTGGTGGAGAAGAAGAGACGCGCCCGCATCAATGAAAGTCTGCAGGAGCTGCGGCTGCTGCTGGCGGACGCGGATGTAAGTGAACGCGTCGCGTCGCGTCAGATCCGCCACCTCGAAGCGTCGGGCGAGAGCGTCCTAACAACGCGCTTTGTGTCGTTTCAGGGGCATGTGAAAATGGAGAACGCCGAGGTGCTGGAAATGACGGTGAGACGCGTGGAGAGCATCCTGCAAAACAAAGCCATGGGTAAGCGCTCCGGCCTGCACCCGACACACTTTTGCATGCATTTGGGCTTTATTGCATTGAAAAGCGACGCATGCATCCGACACACTTTTGCATGCATTTGGGCTTTATTGCATTGAAAAGCGACGCATGCATCCGACACACTTTTGCATGCATTTGGGCTTTATTGCATTGAAAAGCGACGCATGCATCCGACACACTTTTGCATGCATTTGGGCTTTATTGCATTGAAATGTGCCGCCTCTCCTCCCCGCAGAGGCGGACAGCGCCAGCCGCGAGGCGAGCGAGCGCTTCGCCGCGGGTTACATCCAGTGCATGCATGAGGTGCACACGTTCATCTCCGGCTGTCCGGGCATCGACGCGACGGTGGCCGCCGACCTGCTCAACCATCTGCTGGAGTGCATGCCGCTGAACGACGAGGAGCGCTTCCAGGACATCCTGTCGGACCTGATGTCGGACTTCAACAACTGTAGCACTTGGCCGAGCGAAGAAACGGACGCTGCGTTGTCCCCCGGGGGCAGGAGCGGCTCCGCCGTCTTGTCCCCGTCTCTTTCCGCCACCTCCAGCGACGATCTCTGCTCGGACCTGGATGACACGGACACGGAGCACGGCCATATCCCGGTGGAGGCTCCAGGCGTGCCCACGACGTTACATCCTAAGGCCATGTGGAGACCCTGGTAGACAGATTTCCACAGGGTTTAGTTCCAGCTACAGTCTCTTCTTAATGAATGAGCCCTTTGGTTGAGGAACATTTGATTATAATGATCTAGTGTAGAGTTATGGACATCTGCCTTGAGGCTTGTGTGACCTTTGTGATGGACGGGCACTGGGGCACATATATAATAGGGCATCTGCCACTTTGTCTAGCTGTATTTCAAGGTTAGTTTACTAGGCTGAGAAACAATTAACATTGAGAAATAACCAGTGAAACCCCCCCAATAAGCTCTTCGTGGTGCATCAATGCATTACAGTCCAATACCAGCAAAACAATCTTCATGTTAGCCTTTTTATTTAATTGTTTTGTATAAGTTAATGCAACACTGAATGCTAAATAATATTTCTAGGGAGCAGTTTCCCGTTTCTAATTATTATTTTGGTTAGAATGTAAATATTTGATTGTCGTGGTTGTAGATATAGATGTGACATGTATATGAGATCACCGTGTAACATGATTAAATGAGTTGAAAATAAAAGTAAACGTCAGATGTAATTCTGTAGCGACATTTGGTTTGTTTTGTATGTGGCTGTAATCATGATAAGATGTTCAGGCGTGAAATGTGTATCAACTTGAAGTTTCTTGATTAAAGCATTACTTTAGACAAATGTTTGAGTATTGATTTGTGATCAGAACAGGAATCAAACTTCATTTCACAGAACTGAAGTGTCATTGACACTTTTTAATCATCACACCTCTGTGTGCATGAAAATGTTAGAAAACGCTTTGGCGCTTCTTTAAGTCTGTCATCTTCACACCTTGTGCAGCCACAGTGACCTTTGCTGGCAGAGTGGTTTCAAAGCCACCTCGGTGTGTGTTGTCAACTAAATGAAAAATATTTTTAAAGTTTTTCACAGGTTTAACTTGGTTTCATCGGTTTGCAATAATTGTTACACAATGAATTGGTTTGTGGTAACAATAAATGTAGTGACCATTTCTATAAATGACAGCACAAGTGATTCAACTGCAAAGAAATCAATACGTTCACCTATTGATAGTGTAAGTATTGATAGTTTACACAGTTTAAGTCTCGTTTAGAGTTTATTCCCGACGTTGTTTAAATCCACCTGGCACAACTTTGTATTTTTAGGTTAGATTTTTTGTAATGTTTCTTATTGTTTATAAAGTTTGCCCTCTCAGTCCTCTTATTTGAGCTTGAGGAAAAATATCTCTACCGCCATCTCTGTTTGAAACGTAACATTGAAGTTTACTTTTCATAAAGTTCCCGGGAAAATTTCCCGGGAACTCGGACCCGACAGCTGAACTGATAAATCATTATTATAAGCTCAGTTCACATTGATTTGTTACGTACTTGCTCAGGACCTGTTGGTTTACCAAAACAAGCTGCGGGTTGCATCTTCAAATATCCGTCCTAATGTTTTTAAAACTTTTGCATTGATTTGCAACATGCAATTTTCATAAAATCCGAGATACGAGCACGTCTCATGGGCTCTTTAAATGCACACGGTACTTCGCAGACTGCTGGCGGGTTGCAGTACCACCGTGTCATCGGATCAAGGGCGGATTTCGGGCGTTTGAAGGTTGTAATCGCGGTAGGAGGCCAAATGCGACCATTCGCACCTTCAGCTCGATTGGCGCAGGTGTGAACCAAAGGAACTGACGCGCCTTTCATCCGCGCTGGCGCAAACTCCCGTCTCGGCGCACAGCTAGAGTCCCACCACATGAAGGGAAGTTGTATCGGATGTGCGTTGTAGAGTAATAAAAACCTCACAGAGGAACTGTGTGGACTGTCTGGACCGGGTCAGCTCGCCTGACCCAACATATGGCGCAGAAAGGGCCCCTCAGTTCCCAGTTTGCGCACCGGTCTCCAAAACTATTCAGTACCTCCTGAAAACTGTAAGAATCAATGTTTCATTAACTGCTAAACCAAAGAGCTCAAAGTTAATGGCTATTACTAATCCACATGTTTAATAATAAAGAGAAACCATACAAAAATAAATAGAAGTAGCTTTTTTTTTTAAAGCAGCACATGCGTTTTATTTGAGATCTCAATATGCCTTCACTAATCATAAAAACAAAGACTCACCCAGTATTCTTTACTTATTTATAAAAATAGACTTTATTTAAAGTTCACTTCAATAAACAAACAAAAATACAGGACATCGAAAAGTAACAATATACCCATATTTCAAACATGACGAAATGTAAGCACACATTTATTTAAATGTGGGCTACACATTATGAATGATTTGAAATATCTTCCAGCACAACACCTTTTCTCAACAGTAAATGCAGATCTGTGTATCTGTTATTTGAATCTCTTTTGATCCATTCGTTCATTAAGAAGTGCTTTAGTAATTGTGGTCTAACAGGAGGTCTTCACAGGTTTAGGTGAGGACAGCCTAAAGTTTGAGACTTCTGTCGCGGTGGTTATTAGACCTCTGTATAGGTAGTGTAAAGATTCAGTCTACAGTCTGGGCTTATTAAAGAGAAGAAATTTAACACTGAGGTGCTACAGTGAAGCAGACCATCAAGCAGGCTGCCTGTGACACAAACAGGTCAGTCTGAACAGGAAAATGGCAGCCCAACTATTCCTTGAAATACTTCATGGATAAAATAGCCTAACGCTACATTTCACGAGAACACTTTATAGATTCATTATCTCGCTGAATGAGCAGCAACTGCTAAATCCAAGTCAGCTAAATAAGTAGTCTTAGTCCCCGCTGTGAATTTAAAGTACATTTGAACTGTCCTAAATCAATAAATAATTCAATAATTCAGCTTATTAACTTGAAGTGAATTTACAGGATATCAGTTAGTTATCCCACAACACAGCTTCAAACACCAGAATAAAGGTTTAAAGTACATAAACATCTATTGATAAGGAAAAACAATAAAACACTCTTTTTTTTATAGAAAAAGAGATCTGTACAGACATAATTAAGTTATTCACAGAAATGATTCCAGTCAGGGTTGTTTAAACATTACCGGAAAAGTTTTCAAATGAACGCTGGAAAGGAAATTATACTCTCTAATATAAAGTTTCAACAGTTATGGTCATTGAACAGCACAAAGTCTGGCTTCTGAAACTGTTTAACCTGCCTAGAATTATTGTTAAAAATTCATACTAGGTAATTCATTTATTCGTTCATGTATTTCTAAACAAACACAAATGACCAACCAGTCAGAGTCTTCACTGAATGGCTGCGGCATTGTCCAATCAGACGAGGTGTGTGTGTTTGTAGGGGGTGGAATGAGTATTAGGTTAGGTGACGGGCCCCGGACAGGCACGTGTTGGATCTTCATTGCGTTTGGTCTGGGCCACAGTGACATCACTGGTTTCTGTTTCTCCCATGTGCATGTCTGGTGGATCTTCCTCTGCCAGAGTTTCGTTGAGCTCCTGACAGCCGATGCATGCCTGAACATAAACAGCACACTAATCTGTTAGGGTCAACACAACAGGGCATCCAACCGGTTTTATTTCCTTAACATGTGAAAGAAGATTCTACAAGGAAAAATGAAGGATGGGGCTTTTCTTCAATTTTGTACTGGATTATGTATAAGAGACACACGCTGGGTTGGTAAATTCAGTTGATAAAGGTTACAAACACATTTTGTCTTCGGAATAACATGCACCAATGAACAAGTCACAATAAGACCAGGAACACGGTTTAAGATTGTAAATATGCTCACGTTTAAGTTTGGCCATACCATACAATTCATTTTAATGTCTATTATTTATCATTTTGTATGTGTTCACTGTAGGTATATTTTGGTATGGTGTATTTAAATGTTATTTTTCAGATTGTTTCCAGAAACAATTCCTGACAATTTATCTGTGATAAACCTATAATATGGTATAAAAATGCCACAGTATGAATTCCATTAAAAGTTTTTAGCCAACTGCCTTGTCTAACAATACCTGTGTCCATTAAATTTGAGATGCAATTCACACAATACAAATCTAACAGCCATGTTTTGCACATCAGTTCACTGTCATTGCTGGTATATTACACACACCTTGACATCGATGGCTTTAGGCAGTCCTCCACGTCTCATCCATGGATGCACCTCGGCCAGCTCTCTTCTCTGCTCCTCTGTAAAGCGTGGCTGATTCTTCTGCATCTGCCGCAGCTTCTCTCTGTCCTCCTGCAAAACCTTCTGAATGTCACTGCAGTAACAAAGAGAAACACACAAACACGCTTGTTCAGTGGCCAAGTACATGTGACCTGGCTGCAACTCATTTGAGCAGCCATTAGCGTCCCCTATAGGGCATGTTGTAAAACTACAACAAGGACACCATACTAAAACATTCTGGGTACTACAGAAGTTCTCAACTCTGACCCCTGAGGTCCATTTCCTGCAGATTAGCTCCAGCCTTGATGAAACACACCTGAACAAGCTAGATATGCAGGAAAGTGGACCTCGAGGGTCAAAGTTGAGAACTTTGTATTTTATTTATCATGGTATTAGGACGACATGATTTTGATTATGGCCTGGGAAAGGAGATCATTAATTTGGACATTTTCATTGTCATCACATTTTGTAACTTCAGGTTACATTTAACAGGACTGGAAGTGGGTCAAAGGAGAGGCGGATAGGAAGGAATGAGGGGGGCTTCAGGTCAGTGGGCATTAGTGGGAGTGGCGTGGGGGTGGGGTTTATCCTGTCTCCACCCACTCACCGAGACGGCAGCTGGTATGACATCATAACAGCTTCGTCCACGTTGGCCGTGAGCAGCCACAGTGGGTCCTGCAGTACATACTTGATCAGATTCTCACTCTCCTCCAGCGCTCCTGATCCACAGCCCTGCCCCTTGGCCTTATGGGATTTCTGCGAAGAATCCACACTGCCGAAGTAGTTACTGCTATTGCGGCTGCTTCCTGAAAAGGAGAAAAAAAAACAACTTTTTTAAATAACAGAAAGTTTAAAACTGCTACTTATAACCAAATACAACGCAAATCAGAGGAAGTGAGAAGAAACATTTTTAGTACAGGTTTAATACTGTGGCTTCAAATATCAGATTGTTCCCCTTTTTGGCCTTGTTCAGTTTGTTCACATTCACATATACATTATAATCTGTGTGTTTTTGCTTACTTGGACTACAAGCATAAATCTCTCTGTGAAAGTGTCCATGACACATGAAATATTTTACACAGCTTGTGATTTGTAGCAGCCGTACCAGTTGTAGCTTGATTAATGCATACATGCTGGTTTTATAAGATGAAGTTATAATTATATTATCCAGGTCTCCAATATCTAATCCCTCATATTTTACTTGAGAATATCCGTCATCAGATTGAAACTTACAGTTGCACATGCTTGATTAAACAGATTACAGAAATCTTTTGTTCACCAGACAGATGTGTCAGATTGTTAAATAAGAGTTGGGGTGTCAAAATAGTAATCAAGGTTTCAGAAAAGCTGAAGGACTGCAGTTAGATTGCAGTTTGATGCTGACTGTAATGGTATTTGTGTTATTTTGAGGTTTAATTGTGGCATATGTTGTGAGACAGTGTACATCATGGAAAATAAGAACATTTGGGGAGAAATCCTGAAAATAAAGGTGAAATTGCATCTTCTAAATTGCATGTAAAGTCACTCTCGATTTATAACACACAGGCGATCTGTCATCACAAATTTCTGTACTAACCGGTTCCACTGGCAGAACCGCCACTGGCAGAGGTTCTGCAGCCATTAGAACCAGAGCCCATGGAGCCTGAGGTAGCAGAACCGGTGCCAGAGTGTGAGTCCTCTGGGAGAATATCCAGCAGGTCGCTGGATGACGAGAAAGCATCGCTATGTTGACCATCAACAGGTGACACTTCATCCTACAACAGAGATGATCATTTACAATTACGCAGCTGTCAGGCACTTTATTCAAAGCAACAGACAATGTATTCAAGCCATACATTTCATCAGTACCTGCATTCCCTGGGAATCAAACCTGTGTGGCCCTGACGTTATAAAACACTAAGTTAAGCTACATGAACCCACAACAGTTCACAGCATTTTTTACTTTGACTGGCTGGGTGCAGAAAACCACTCCGACATCCAAATTCACTCAGCTAAAAGATTAACTCTGTGCTTATAATTTATTATTTATTAAAAACAGGAGTCACTGCAGAAAACAAAGCTTAGGGTGCACTTGAATAAAAAGGGAAGCACTGCCACCTGCTGGTCCAACAAAAAGTTTGCTATCGAGGTTAGCATGATAAATGAATGAGAGGCAAAAGAAAAAGTATTTCAAAAGAACAACGTTGTATTACTGTGGTCCAACAAAAAAGTACTGCTATTACGGTAAAAAAAACAGTCCCTACCTGTGGCACAACTTTGTCAGCCTGTCCGGTTGCACTCACTGGTTTCTCAGCATCCCTGCTGTTGTTCCCCTGTGGCACAATAGAGGGCGCTGTGCTCTCCTGTTTCTCAGCACAACGTTGAGTCTCCTCTAACTGCAGAAGGTTCAGCTGCAAAGGCGAGCTGCACCGTGACTGGAACAAAGGTGAGGAGGGTGGGCCCACTCCACCCACAGACTGAGGGGTGGGGCTTCGTGACAGCTCCTCCCTCAGCTCACGTTCAGGAGGTTTTGGAGGCTCATCTGGGCAGGCAAAAGCAAAGGGCTGCGGCGGGAATGCGGCCTGTGGGGTGAAGGGGTTCTGTGAGGTGAATTGAGTCTGTAGGGTAAAAGTTGACTGGGAAGGAAATGGCGCCTGTGGGGTGAAACCGGGCTGTGGTTGAAAGGGAGGCTGGGCAGGGAAACCTCCCTGCTTTGGGTAGAAGGGTTGCTGGGGAGCTCCGCCCATCTGTGGGAACATATAGTTGGGCAGCACCAGGGCCACCATGGGCGTGACCAGAGGGGCAGAGTATGGCGTCTGAATGGGCTGCATTGGAATGCGTGGATCCTGGCTGCACTGACTTTCCCCAAAGCCCGACACAGAAGCTTCCACCCTGGGTGGCATGGCACCAGTGCCCGGGTACACCTGCAGAGGGTACGTGGGCATCACGGCAGGATAAGCGATGGGATACGTGGATTGCGATGTTTCTGATGGAGACCAGGAAGTCTGGTTGAGGCCCTGTAGCTGAGGTCTGGGTGGCGGTCTACGTCCAGAAGGAGTGCTGTCGGACGACTCGTTCGGCTTGATGCGCTTGGATTTGGTCTTTTTGTTGCGACCTCGGCGATTTCCGCTGGTTTCTGGTGCACCACCCTGCTTACATGAGCGAGCAGAAGGAACAGCTGGAGAGAGAGAGAGAGAGAAGAAATAAATCATGGATTTACTCTTTGGCCAGACTGACTGATGTTTTGAACAAGTTCTTTATTTTTGTCAAATGCATGAGTGGGTTTGAGGGTGAGTAAATGATGGTTTCATTTTTTGGTGAGCAATCCCTTGCAGAACAAAACCACAAACTAGATCTTTAAACGCTTACGGACGTCCTTCTGGGTTATGGTGAAGTGCCATCCACTGTTCTTGCTTTAATTAGGTCAAAAAGTTTAAAATTGAATAAATGGTTTCATAATTTAATCAAGAACTTGACTGGTTCAGCCGGTCTGTGATTGATAAGTAGCCTAAAGTGGCTCCAATCAAAGAAATACAGAACAAGAAGTCCATTAGCCCCCTTTAGTCGCTGCTTGTGTGACAACACAGAAGAACATCAGCAAATGGTCACCAATCATTTGTAATTTGAGTATTCCTACTATAAATGACGTAAAATGATTTTACATGTTACATGTGGTTGTGATGTACTGTACCAAGGAACAAAATCAACTGTTCTGATGTTTACACTTCATTATATTAGCAACAAACTGACACATTAGTATAAGGGCCTATAATCTAAAGTAAATGTTAAAATACAGTTTCAGGTTTATGTTTAGGCTCAACAAATCTTCGCTTACCCTCAGACACCACCTGTCCTTTCTGCCTCTCCAGATAGAGGGAGCAGTCCGCTTTGAACGCGTGCACACCGCGCAGCTCTCGGAAGCGGTTCAGGAAGGCCTGCTCCTCCTTCTGGGTGTGTGCAGCCAGAACCTGCTTGGTTAGGCCCAGTTTCTTGTAAGCCTCTCTCTCCTGACAGTGCGGTGAGACTGCAGCCAGGGGGACGGTGAGACCCAGAGCTTCAGTGCCTTCAGCGGAGGGGACGTCCTCAATGATCTCTGTGAAGAACAACACGAGATGTTCAGCTTCAAACAATAGCAACCGACATTGGGTGGTCCAGGTAGCACCTGTTTACAGATGCATTAAGGCCCTCTCAGGCTCTTCTCAAGCTCTTCTCAAGCATGCTGGGATGGGAACAAGAGGAAAATGCATCCATTCTTATCAACACATTGGTGCCTTCATTTTACTCTATAGTCAAATCAAGCTAATCTCAGCTAACAGGGAACATTCTCAGACAGTTGGGTACTGTTCTCTTAAAGTTCTCTCTAAATTATCAAAAACTTCTTGCAGTAACATTAATGCAACGTTTTTCCAACGTCACTTATTACTGGCAAAGTTCTAAAAATGTTAGCATAAAAATGTTATTCTTAAAGTTGGTGGTGGTATTCCTAAAGTTCTTGTTGGTGGAACATTTCAAAACGTTATGGAATAATGGTCTAAATAACGTTCCTATAACCAAGCAGTAACATTAATACAATGTCTTAAAAACTGGCTGTTCTGAACATTTAACTTTTACACATTTAAATTAACAGTTTTGTTTTACGTTTTTGTTGCTTAATGGACACATTTTTAAAACCTAAAATTGTTAGCTGGGATCAGTCAATCAATTAATGGATGCAATACATTGTTTGTCCCTATCATTGTGGGAAGATTTTACTAACTTTGAAGTTTGGAAGAGAATTCTTGCTTTGGAGAGATGTGTCTTGTTGAGGATACGACTAAAACAAAAGAAGTGTTTTACCAGGGAACAAAAAGAAGACACAGCTCTGATACAAATGAACATATTGGCTCTGTTCTAAAAACTAGTCGGCTGTCTACACAGTCAGCATGTTAAAGCGTCATTAGGTTTTGCATCAGGCGTGTAGAGCATTTTAAAATGATCACCTACGATGTTCTGTTCCTTAGAAAGCAACTGTCTCTGTGGACAGCAAGGCAGCTCGTGAGCTTTTGGAACAGAGCCATTATACGAATACACAGTAAGGACAGACGGACTGAGACAGGAATAAATAATTACCTTTTTTGTCTCCCACGTGTACGATGGTGCTGCTGTAGCTGCACTGGCTGGTGATGGAGACCACGCTTTCAGGTTTACTAGGCAAGGCAAGAGGGGCGAGAGGTGGACTCACCACACCAGAGCCCGGGGGCTTCTTAGAAACATCTAATGATGAAAGAACTGGCTGGTCCTCCAGATGGCCTGATGCTAAATGCAGACAGAATTAAGATTAAGATTATTATAACAGCACTACAAATATAACCGTCAATTACAACCCTATAGACAATTATTTTTTCAATTTTATCTGTCTGTTCTAAAATATAAAATAGTGAAAAGCAGTTGCAGTAAATTTGAATTCAGTTGCGAGAAACAGAATAAATGAGAAGGTTAGAAGTTACTCGATTACCTTTTTTTAGGCTTTGACAGTCTTGCAAACTAACGCAAGTACTCAAAATATCAAAGGAGTCCATTTATTTCTCACCACACAGGAAGAATGAACCATGTATTACACGGAGCTCTAAAATACTTAAATCTTATTGGTCAGACTGATATTTCTAACTGACCAACGCTTTCCAATACTTTCCCACTGTTGTGTAAATGTTTCCATTAATTAATGAGCTAAACTGGATTTGTACAGTACCTTCAGACACCTGAATGTTTTCCACAGCTCTCTGCTTGTCCTCGTCTGAGTTGGAGGATGTTGTGTTTGAGGAGGACTCGCACTTTCTCTTCACCGTGATGGGCACGTTACAACTCTCCAAATACCTGATGGAGGGAGGAAGCCATCAAGAAACAAGGTTTAAGCAATGACTAACTAGACTAAATTCAAAATAAAAGCACAGAAGATTGGCCTAATTTTGTCTTTATTACGTTGTTTTGCACCATTCTGACCTCACAGTCACGTTTCTGAAGCTTTCTTGTAAACCATGACTGAAGAGAGCTTATAACATCGGCTCTAATCTCTTAGTAAACAACAGTGCAGATAAACAAGAGGAAAACCTCATCAAACTGCCAAAGAAATTTGTAGTATTCACACTACACATGATGTGAGATTCACAGATTTCTGGAGTGAAGGTTCTGTGATTTGAATAAAGCTGTTACGCTGCAAATTAAGGACAACACTCCTGATATGAAAGAGTGCTAATGAGATTCCATGCCCTGCCAAACAATTCCCATCGAATGTTCCCTGCTGACGCATGAAAGCAGGCTCTCGAACTTTCTTATGAGTACATCATTTAGTTGTGCATCCTCTCTCTGTGTCAGATGATCAATAAATCAATTAAATTAGGAAAACCAAATGAGTGAAGACAGTATCCTCCCATGATCCTTTAAGAAGCCTTCAGCAATCAGGTTTCACGGTTTCGTGACTGTGTTTCTTTGTACCTTATTACGCTGTCCAGGCAGCTAATTTGCTGATAGGAGTAAACGGTCTGGTCTTTGAAGGCCAACTCCTCCTGCACAGCAGCCCGCTGCTCTTCAGGGGTCTCTTTCCAGTTGACAGGGTACGCGGGGTCTTTGGGTCGAACCACTGGACTTTTCTGAAGAAACTCTGCAGGGAACACAGCGCCGATTTTATTCACACAGGAAAACATAAAGTAGGTGCAGAGATGAAGGTGATATTTGTACATACTGGTAGGGCTTTTCTTTGATTGCTGCTCCTGGCTTTTCTGCATGTGAATTCCTTTGCATATCTCCTGAAAGGTCCTCTGAATTAACACACACACAAACACAAATACATTTAACAGCACCCACAACTACTTAATGCATGAAACCATTTTATCAGAATATCTGAAATTATAATAACTAATATTAAATATTAAAATAAAAACTATTAATATAAAAACTAATGTTTCCTGTTTACGGCATCCATCTATAATTCAGATTACAGTGAAATGCCTCTGGTAAAGAATATAAATGCATTTGACTGGTCTGGATTTTATGATGGTCTAGATTATGGTCTAGATTAGACAGCAATGAGCCTCCTTCTGGGTCATGCTCACCGGTTTGGCCCGCCTCCCATCCTCTTCCTCTTGACGGTGACGGGTTCCGTTTCCGTTACTCTCACTTGACGACGCCACGCTCAGCAGATGATCATTACTACCCAGACTTCCATAACCGCTTGATCCATTGTTGTGCACCGGCTACATATACGCAAACACACACATACATGCTTTCACAGTCTTTTCTTGAAGCCCTATGGAAGGTTTTGCTGGGAAACTTCAGTCTACAGGCTTTCATAGACAAGCTACAAAGTCAGGGAAGGTCTCATTTTTAAGCTTTGTTACAAGCTGTTCACATATTGGCAATAAACAAGCGAATAATTAATGAAAATGATTACAGTTCTTTTAATGTATGTTTTCGCACCTGCAGAAGGAGTCTGTGAATTTGCTCGGTGGTTTCCTGGATATCTGAGTCCACAGATTTCCCCTCAGCTACGGCCGGAGCTGCAAACACATCTTCATTCACTGGACCCCTGAAAGATGGACACAAATTTACACTAAATTTGTTCACACTATTTTCTGAAGAAAATGGGACAGGTACTAGCCTGTGCAAAACTCACTACCACAATGCTAAGAGTGGTTGCGACGAGTGTAGTAATGATATTTGCCTTAGCATGCACCCATAATAACGTCAGTTATTATGTTTTGCATCTTGGTTGTTATGACAATCCAGTCAAAACGTCAGCAAGTTCATTCTTCTAGGCACATTCCTTTATTTAGCCTGCACACTCACATGCGAACTTTGTGTCTGCCGATGACAAAGGAAACTTTGCGGCTCCAAGGATTGACGAAGCTGGACCAGCTGGTGTCTATAGTGATGTATTCTCCGTTACGAGCACAGAAACGGATGGAGTGGTCGAATGGTTGGCCAGCATACTGCAGAACTGATGACAGAAGAACAACACCTATCAGGTGACCAATAAACTTAAAATAACATTTTTTAACCAGAGGGCCGAGGCCCACTAGGGGCCTCAACAAACTTCCAAGGGGGGCCTTAAGATTACTTAAATTTACTTAAAGCTGCAATCCATAACTTAAAAAAGAACAACAAACAGTTATTAGCAAGCACATAACACGTATGTGCTCAAAACCTGCAATTTTAGATTTCAAACAGAGATGGCAGTAGAGAGGCAAAGGTTACAGATTGCAGCTTTAATATAAGCATTAAAATAAGCTAAGAAGACTAGAAATCAATATGTTCTTAGTGTTTTCTTAGTTTTATAATGAATGTATCTTTCTGTAATCTTTCTAGTCATGCGAAGGTGAGCGGCTGAAAAATATGAAGGCTTTGTGAAGTCATTTCTGAGCTGGAGCAAGTTATTACATTAAAATATGAATGATTAAAAAGACAGAAAAGTTTGTACAGAAAATGTACAAATGTACAGAAAAGTTTAAGAAAACTGACACATCACCTTTATAACAATAAGATATGGTAATTTTATAGTTTGTTTTGACCGTTCTGTTTTTACATAAACACGTCTTTGAATATTAAAGAAAATGTAAAGAAATGTAAAGAATCAAATTCGGCAGTCAATCAAAGCTGCTTATCTATCCAATCAGAAACACTCACTCTTTCTGTGGATGCCGAGCATGATTGGTCGATCACTGGGGTGCAGGTGCAGTAGAACAGGTGTGCCAATCAAATCCTGCGGTAAGTATCCTAGCAACGGAACAGCCCTAACAGAGAAACACAACTGAATCATGAGAAATGGTAACCAGGTGTGTGAAATGTGTCACAGTGCAGAAAAAAGTGCTTATTAACAATGAAAGATTATCACTCATACCTCTCATCCACATCTTGAAACACACAGTTGGGAGTGTGTGTTGTGGTGAAGATCCGTTTGTCCGTGGGGATTCTGGGAGCTGAGGGGGGACCATAAGGAAATGGCAACTTATCTTACAAAATCATAACTGTTAAATGTTTCCCTTGATACTGTAATTAGAATTAACAATGTCAACTGAGAGAATTCATGCACATACAACATATAACATTTGTGTGGGAGAATCACATGCCAAATTCTCCATGTAGGCAACACATTTAAAACAAGCAGCTGTCCCTGAATTACTTTACTGCCGTTTTATATATCAGTAAATCAAGAGCGGTATTTTGAAAACAGCCGAGTTACTGTCAGGCTAATGGAAAATGTACTTAAATTAGCCTCGGTACTTAGTTACACCACAACACTTGTATGTAAGAGTGCAATCTAAGCTTTATATAAGACATAACCGGCACAACACACTTAATTATGTGAAAGGACTGACCTTCGTAGCCGGAGTGCACTCGCTCGGCCAGCAGTAGGCAGCAGAACTGATCTTCAGAGTGTTCAGTGTCCTGCACCTTCATCAGATACGGAGTCATGCGGAATGGATAGTACTGAAGATCTCCCTCACACTCTTTACCCCCGCTGAAGAAGAGGATCGGAGAAAGTTACACACTCTCGCACAAAACCACATTTTTATACATACACCCAAGGAGGCAGACGGAGAGGATGGGCAACCAGACACACAGTACTGGGTACTGGAATAAGGGGAGGGACTTTTTTAGCAATTCATACAAAATTACGTAATAAAAAAATGGGCTCTGTTTCGAAATCTATGCAGCTGTCTATGTAGGCAGCATTGGCATGCTCCTGACATGCAGACTGTTCCTAAAAAGTGCTCAGCAACTTCATGATACCTTCTCTCGATTTAAGTTTAAGGCAGTATCACATGTTTCCGTCACAGAAAACACAATCCCATAATGCACTGCAACGATACCAGAGAGAAGTGGCTGACTAAGTGAGAACAACATTGATATAAATGTCTTTTAAAATGAGTTTGTGTGAGAAGTCACTTTTTAAACACACAAACTTCCTGTTTACATAAAAAAAAAAATGTATAATTCAAATTTAAATCAGATCTCGAGTCAGATGACATTCCTTAAAAAAAAGCAATGGTGCCTTAAATTGTGAATTAAAACAAGGTATCTGGAGAAGCTGCTTATGACGACTTAAAATCCTGCCTCTATAGACGCCTCACTAGGTTTTGGAACAGAGTGACTGTTCAGAGTTCTGCACTACCACCTACTGAGAGCTTGACTACACCGGCTTCTTCAGTAATTACACAACCCACTGCAGCTTGTTTACTGAATGAATGATTTCTATGGTCAGTACTGCGAATCAAACCTTTAATTCAAAGGGACAGAAGTTCACCATCATTCATTGCCTTGTACTGATTAAAAAAAGGAAAAACCATGAATACAGTCATGATGAACAGATGGTGTTTAGGACCCAAGTCACCATGTATTTACTGTCAACCCTTCAGACCAGTGCGCTCTCATACACACACACGCATGCACACTAACTTATCTATCAAAATGGGGGCATTCCATAGACATCTACTGTTTTAATACACAGCTACAATTTAACCACACCTTGAACAGAAAATGTTCAGCATTTTTACTATATAAAATACCTTATTTACGATACTTTAGTACAGTTTACAAATGAGGAGGATCCCACAAGGATGACATGTCAAGTTTTGCTCCTTTGAGTACAAATTAGTTCCTAAAATATGTTTAAGTAGACACACACTCACCTGATGCGGCAGAAGAAGGATTTTTCCTGCATGCAGTCTGATGGTGACGATTCTGGGAATGGAAAAAAAGAAGGTAATGCCTTTAGGTTTAATTCAACAGTGTGATGTCATTCAGAGGTGACCAGATCAGCTTTCAGCTCAGGCTAACACTGGCTGCCATTTCTTGGTATATTTAATCAACACAAGACTTAAGAACCACAAAGCAGCTTTACCGACATTAGCGGCCCACTGGCTTTGTTAACGACTAAGAATTGTGTCTTTAAATGTGTGTTACACATGTTTCCGGCTGCATGTTTTGTCTGCTTATTTAAGCCTACCAATGTTTATTTCACCCTTGGTAAATATGACTGAAAAAGTTCAATCAAATCACGCTGAATCTCGTTATTTTCAAAGTTTTAGGAACGTTCAAAACATCCAGCCTTTTAGGTATTGTATAAACGTTACTGCTTGGTTATAAGAAAGTTATTCAAACAATTCTGTAACGTTTTCAAAATGCTCCACTAACTACTCAAGAATAATGTTTTGTTATGTATGATTATCACGTTAGAAAAACATTCCACTATGCTTTTGATAACTTTGAAAGAACTTTGAAAGAACTTTGAAAGAACTTTGAAAGAACTTTGAAAGAACTTTGAAAGAACTTTGAAAGAACGTTAGCCAATGTGCTAAGAATGTTCCCTGTTAGCTAGGTTGTCACTGCACTGCCAAATGTGATGCAAATTTATTCACAGTGTGGAGAAATGGAAAGATTAAGGCTGGAGCTTTCACGCCACAGCTGTTGACGTCACAGTTCAGTTCATAGGGTTGGTGTGAAAGCTGTTTTCCAAACTCCAGGTGCGGATCAAAGAAAAACACCTGATGAATGTGAAAAGGGGGTGTGGCCTGCATTTGCACTACTTTGTAGCACACAAAACATGCAGACATAGTGATTTTCATTGGTTAACTATTCTTGTCCAATTCCTTGCTTTAAATTGTCTGCAAATGTTTCCACCAATTGCATGCAAGCGTTCCTCTTGTTTCCTGCTTCATACCTGCTCCAGTGCACATGCTCCAGGATGGCAGTCTGTACGGTGTGGTGAAGCTGTAAAACACGCTAACATCTTGCGGTGTGAGAAACTCCACGAATTTAGCATTCCTGAACACATCCCGCTTGCAATTTAAGATGGAGGCCGCCTGGTCCGAAATATAGACGATCTTTCCAGTGATGAGCGACACAGCAACTGCGAAGATATCCTACGCAAACATGCCACAATCAGAGATTAGATTTTACATTTACATTTAGCAGACACTTTTATCCAAAGCGACTTACAAAGAAAGAAAGCATTAAACATTTTTTTCATTAAACATTAGATGTTGTACTAACGCTATTGATATATGATATATACAGTTTAAAAAGTTCTGCTAATGTTACTGCAAGACCTTTTTGATAACTTGGATAGAACTTTTACAAAATGTTAGCCAACATTTTGAGAACTGTTCCCTGTTAGCTGAGAAGATTTATCTCTGAAACAAAATGCATTCATTGCATGAAACAAGTGACGTTTTAAAGAAGAAACTCACTGTGTTTTTGAGGGTGTATTCAGAGGTGATGCTGTCGATCTCCTCTATGGTATATGATGAAACATCAAGCCCAGACGGCTGGCTGTCATTTATCATGAGCAGCTGGTAATATTCTTCATTTGCTGGAAATGCAGAAAACCCCACAATAAATCCAACTACATAAATCTAATAAATACCATAATGCTTCATAAAACCATTACCTAGAAATAAGTTGAAACCATGCCCATGTAATGTATTATATTAACCATGATGCCGAATAATAATGAATTATTGTTTTTGCAAAAGCATTTTATTAAATATAACTGTGACTACTATGTGTAAAAAATGAGAAAGTGTAATTCTCCTAAACATATTTACTCCACAAAAGCTCAAATCTATTTTTCTATCTGCTAAAAATATCCATAACAAACCCTTACAAAAGGCCCTTTTGTAAGGTCCTTTAACATTTTTATATTCATATGAGTGTGATAAAGTGCTGCCCACCTTCCACCTGTCTGACGCAGCGCAGAGCGTACTTCAGCGTGTTCAGTGTGGTTGAGTTGCTGCCCTTATTCCTCTTCTCTGCAGGTAAATGAAGCTTTAGTTCCTTCAGAGTTTTGATCAGCTCTTTCTGCGTCTTCGCCTTGGCGGATTCTTCACTACTGCAGGAGCCAAGCACATACAAAAACCTCCTTTACGAATGATCTACTAAAAAAGCTAATCTAGCAATACATATAATATTTAATAATTCCAACATCAATTTCTCATATTATTTAAAAATAATTAAAGCAACTGATTAAGTATTTATTTTAATATGATGATGTATGGGTGTTTGTTTAGACATTTATGTTTTATAATGTACATTTCAATCAGTTTCTATCAGTTTCATAAATCCCCTGCAGTTCTGTTATCAGCCACTAGGGTCTGGCAAAACCAGGCTGCAAGAACCTGGTGCATGCTCATCATATATACAGCAGCGCTGCATGGCTGAAAGTCCGCTGTCACAACTAGGGTTAATGATGCTAATATGAGGTTTTTAATCAACTCTACAGAGCCAATTATATAGCTTAGAAACATTACTAATTTATTTTACTCAAAACACAAATGTACAGTTTATGAAAGCACTGCTATATACAATAGCAGCTGTTCCAACTTGTGGCCAAAGGTAGAAAGATCATCTGGTGTGTGTGTGTCTAACCTGCAGCCGCTGGTTGATGGGTTATCTTGTTCTGAGCTTGCACTCAGAAGACTGAAAGCATTAGTGCTGCTGGGTGGAGAAGGACTGTGAGAGTTTGAACTGTAAAAAAACGAGCAAACACATAAAAACCATCATAAAATAAACCATAAACCACCAGCATTCATGCAGATGTTACATATTAACATCTGCATGAATGAATATTAATGGTACAGCTGCACCATTGTGAGTACCCAGCTAACAATTTTAGATTTTAAAAGTGTTTCCCTAACGTTTCCCTAAGAACATTATTCAAACATTTTGTAGTTCAGTAACATTTTTAAAACGTTCCACTAACGACTTAAGAATAGTGTTTTTGATAAATATGATATATATTTAAAATATATATATATATATATATATATATTATATAACCCTTTGAGGAATGAGTGAAACCTTGACACAATATTTTAGCCGTGTTTGCAGTCTGTTACACATTGAATTTAGCACAATGAACACTTGCTTTCCTTTTAAACAAACACGACCTTTTACAAGCTCTGACCTTTTACATGCGTGTGTTTGGCAGGAGCTTTTATCCAAAGTGCAAAGTCTGTGTGTTCCTTGGATTCAAACCTGCGACCCTGGCGCTGTTAGCTCTACCGAGCTCCAGAAATGCACCGAAAAGTGATTTATTCAGTAAACCAGCCGAAACTAGTCAGGACAGCCTACTGAATGAGAAATGAACGGCTCAAATCGAAACCTCAATCTAACAAGAAAGATTTGCAATCATTTCACACAACAGCGCGGGAAATGGTTCCTTCTCCTTCGCATGGAGGTCACTCTGATGTTGCCCTCCATCTCTGTTATGTAATCTTTACCTGGCCTCACCTGTGCCTTTAAAACAGCATGTGTTATACCCAACCATGCCAGCATCAGCAGCTCTAAGAATGGCTCGCATTGCAGGCTTGTAGCTCAGTAGATCACCGACGCGGACCAAGACTCATTAAATTCCTTAATTTAGCCTGCCGATTACTACAGAGACTATAGTGTCCAGCTGCAGGTGACATTGAGTGACAAAAATATACCAGGAGTGATTATAAACAGCCCCTTAAGCAGTTTGAAATAAACAGTGACTTCACATGTAAGACCTATTAGCTGTAGGTGAGCTATTTATATAAAGCACATCTGTGTTGGTTTAGCAGGGCAAGCGATTTAATGAGCTTGCTAAAGTAAGTTCAATTCAGGAGGCTAACGAGAACAGAGAACATGGAAATGTATTTATACCACCACACGTGGAGGGAAGCATTGGATCATGGCATGCTTATTTTAGAGACAGGTAGACAGACCCAAGAAGGTATCCCTAAAGTATCCCTAAATCCCTAAAGTTGGGCTACAGGAAGGTCATCCAGTTTTAATAACGTCACCTGACACTGATTCTAGAGGTTGACCTCTATGGGTTTCTCAATAACAGGTGATGATGTCTAGGGATCCAGGTGCTAAAGCAATACAGACCGAACAAATGAACACCACTATCAGCTGTCCCAGATGTAGGACATCATGTCTGGGGGACAGCAGAAAAGTTCTGGGCACACGTGCAATACAGGGAGACCAGAGTCGTAAACTATGTGTGAGAAGATAGATGAGAGATAGAGACCTAGAGAAGTTTAATAAATAGAGATAAAATAAAGACCAATAAAAGACAGAGAGACATAGGAAAAAATAATGGGAGAGAGAGAGTAAGAGAGAGAACAGAACAACGAGAAATTAAAGAGAAGAGCAACTCCCAGTCACTGCAAACCGTCGATTTGGCCACACCCGTCCAGTCAGTGTATACAAGAACAAACAGTCCGTCGTCAGTGGAAACCGTCATGGCCCAAAGAGCAATGGAAATACCTCCACATACTGACGCAGTGACGCTAAAGCTGCCCAGAACCTCACAATACTTTCAGTTTGTCATCAAATACCATTATTCCACTTTCCCAGACGTCTGGAAAACCGTGTTAATAAATGGCCAAAATATGAGAGAGAAAAATGTGAGGTCATTTTTGAAGATTATGAAAACCAGCTGTGAAAGTGCCAGTTATACAACAGTCTGAAAGTTTCTGCATGTTTTGTCTGCTGGGTCCATGATCTTGCTAGAACACATGCAAAGTTCAAAGGCTCCAGCAGAAGCAGAAGGTTTTTATATTTTATTTGACTGTAGTGTCTCTTTCCTTTTGAAACTTGATGTCAAGCAAAAGACGAGAGACTGAAAAATAAAGAATAAAATATCAGAGTTAAACTAACATAAAACAGATTCTGTTGTGATAGGATGGGCTGCTTTAATAAAGCTATTGTAAATGATTAACAACAGTTAACATCTAAACTCTTACAACAAGCTAACAACTGAATCAAATCACATCTGATCGATCACTAAACTAGTGTTTAAATATTGGTTATCGGCAGTGGAACAGAGCCTAAAATGATGCAATAAAGAATTCAGCCAGTCAAAACCATGACAACACAGTGGAGCAACAAGCCAAACCATGACAAATGAAAACCATTACACTCTACAAAACACCCTTTGTGGTTGAAACATACACAGCTTCCTCCCAGTGTTTTAACATCAAGCTTGTTATTTGCCAGTATGTGGAATGTCTGCTATGGCAACCACATTGTGTGTCTATTTATAAGCCTCTTAAAGTCTTCAGACGAGAAGATCCCATTAATGCGGGGCTGAAGATGGAAAGAAATGGAGAAATGTTGCAACTGCTGCTGACAGATTTTAAATGAGTCAGCAATTACAATTGACAACATGTGGCACAGCAGGTGACTGAATATCCATTAACCGTGAGATGGCACGGCCGGCATCAACTTCATAAGCACGTGATTTTGGCATTAAAAACTTCACCATGGCAACATTTACTTCTGTGGTCCACAGAAACCGTAAATAAGCGCTACCAAGTAAACAGCGCAAAACTAGTCTCTAAAAAGGGATATTTCATCCAAAAAGGAACATTTGCCGTTAATTTACTCACCCCCGGCCATCCAAGATGTAGGTGATTTTGTCTCTTTAGTAGGACAGTAAAGAAGATTTTTAGTTTAAAATGTGGTACTTGGAGGTTGGTAAATTAACAGCAGATTTTCATTTTTGGAGGAACTATTGCTTTAAAGATCGCCCTCGGTCTATTTAACCAACTGACTGATGCATACTGCACACAAAACTCACAACCACTTGTGAAAACCACCAGCTTCAATCCAATTGGCTAAGTATTAGGAACGTTTAGACTTTGTATTATCATTACTTTGTAAAATTTTTTTCACTTTGTGAGAACTTATAGAGAACATTATCCAATGTTCACTGAATGCACTTTAAATCACTTTGGATAAAATTGCCAGATGCATAAATGTAAATATTCCATCTAGTCTCTCCATTAATGAGGTCATATAAGTCGCATGCACAATAATTACAAAGAATAAATGTTGTTTAAAATTGTTTTTGATAGTGTGTCACATCAAAAGATATCAAATGTCCATCAGATGCTCAAATACCCACAAAATATTACATATCTACTGACAGGGTGTGAAATTCTCACCAGCGACACCTAGAGGACAAAATGTGCAGTAACTGCCCTTTAAGGAAGCAGAACTTTGCTGGGTGACTGGCTCAATTCCTAGACAATTATAAGCACACTAGATTGTTTGTGCAGATGAAGCAGTTATGAGGACATAAAACTAGCAGCACAATTCTGGAACAGAAAACAGATTTCATGGTTTAATCACCTTTTATTACTGCCTGATGACTCTATAAGTGCCGAGTCTTTGCTTCGGCCATTGGAACTCCCGGTAGACTCATTCCCATGGGATTCGTTTCCATGGGAATCGTTACCATGGGAATCATTCCCATGGGATTCCGTTCCACTCCCACTGGATCCGCTGCTCTTCATCTCCACGTCCTCGTGCAGGGAATGCGTCATCTTCCGGTTGCTGTGCAGCGAGGCTGGTGGGTCCTGACTGCTGTCGCTGCCTTCTGATGCCAGGCCGAGCTCCGCCCCCTCAGCAAAGCTGCCCATGCGATGAAGCGTTGCCATGGAACTGCAGCCAGCTGCCTCGTCCTGCACCCCACCCAGTGAGGAGAACCGGTATGGTTTGGAACCTGAGTCCTCAGACATTGGATTGGGTTTGAAGAATAGAAGCCGAGACCAGAAAGATCATCCCATCTTCATAATGCAGATGCAGTGGGAACTTAGACGAATGCTTGGTTTTCTATGGGAGAAAAACAGATAGAATGAGTCAACGAGACTTTAAGAAGTTTTAGATAACATTAGTCAATGTTCTAAGAACGTTCCCCATGGCTGTATAACCACAGTGCTCAAAGGTGGGTGACCCTAGGCTTTCTCTTACTGTGTCTGTCCACTGTCCTTTAGCCACACAGACGCGGCCTTTTAGCTTGTAAACACAGCTTATCAAGCACTTGTTTAATCCTGACTTTCAGACAACAAGCCCAGACTGGTTTTCAACCCTTCATGTTCTGGAGATCCCAGAGAAATGGGAGAGGAGGAAAATACTCTCATCTCCTTGCCCTGAAGAAATAAAACCTTCGACATTAGACCAAGGGTTAATCTAGGTTTCCTGGACAGACACATTTAGTTTCTGGCTGACAACTCCTTCACCTGAGGGCCTAAAATACATCAAATTAGATGGTGAGTTAGTGGATTACCCTAAACAGGGACTAGACCGGAATTAACATTTGGTTGATAGAAAAGACTAGTATAGAATACAACCACACCTTTCTGTGTGCTGTGCACCACCTGTTTCATCATCTACTTCTCATCGGTCTGACATATATGAACCGAAGTGGTTTGAGTTTATACATCTTTCAGAGTGCCAAGTGTAATGTGTAAGTGTAGATTACCGTGCGGTAATCTTTGAATTCATGGTGACTTTGTGGCATGATTAAACCACCAGATATTGTGTGAAACCACTGACAGAGAGAAACACAGCATAAAGTTATTATGCCATAAATTTGAGCCATTACACACATAATTCTCACCATGTGTGATGCAACTTTTATTCTTATGGAAACGACATAATGTTTTACTATTGCTATTACTGTACATTTAAGTTGTCTCTAACAGATCCAGCATTTACTTGCAGCATATAGACATGCATTTGTAACTATAATCTTTTAGAAGCACTTTCTCCCTATAATTCAGGTGTAATAGATGTAACCTTGAAATGGTATATTATTATCCATTCATGTGAACTTTAATGAAACCCTAAAGACATCTCTCAGTGATATTTGGCCCCTGGGCCCCATGCAGAAGAACACAGCATTTTAACATTATTATAACTGACAGACCAGCACCAAACCTTCTTTCTAATACAATCAAAGGTGCTAAGGGGAAAATAAATAGTGCTGGGGAAAGTACATCGGCCATCACATGAGGCCAGATGGGTATGCCTGGTGCAAACATTTATTTACAAACAGCTATTGCAACATGCGAGCCACAGTAAATTAACGACATTATGCTCTTACTGTACAATGTACAGATATCGGTAAACAACAAAAAATAAAATTGCATTTTCTTAAGGTTGTGGGTTTTAAAGGTGTAAAACTGGTTTATGCATATTAAGACAAAGTCGACAAAGCAGCTGAAAACAGACTAGACCGTACTATTCAATATTCAAACTGAATTGTGATACAAGTCGTACTTTAGGTTTAATTTTACCTCTTAAGTAAACTTAGCAGTTGCTTATTTTTAGCTGACTAAGAGCTACTAATCCACATTCACTGCCAGCACTGTTTAACAAGTCCAAAGTCACAATTTCACAGCTGATCTAGTGCTTTTTATTCCAGGTCACTGATCTAACGGACTGGCATCTGTTCTGTATATTGTACTGAATCGTGGTGAGTTAAGTGAATTGGCTGAGATCAGTTTTGTATTTCATCAGTCAATTACAACAAATGCTTTAGTTGCATTTTTTTTTCACTGCATACCAAAATTAAATGCCTCGACAGAAAAGCACACGCTTTTCTCAGAATATATTGCTCAGAATCAAAACTAACTGCACTTGTCTGCCAAAGTGAACACACACGTTAGCAGAAACGGAGGCAACAAACCTACCCCTAACGTAACATAAACAACATAAAACAAAACCTGTAGACAGTTTTACAACTCAGTATGAAGTTGGAGATTTATGTAATTCAATGTGTTGCAATGGCACTGGGGTCATTGTTTGCTTTTATATAAGAACTTGCACAAGTTTACAGTTTGTTCTGAATGCAAATAGTTAATTTTCAGTAATAGTTTTCAGTAAAACTATTATTAACACAATTAGCATAAATTCAGATTTTAAGGCACAAATTACCCCCCTCCCCAATTATCAAAAATGTTTCCAATTCAACCATCAAAACTTCTAATACTCCTCAAATGTGTGTGTATGTATATATATATATAAGATTAGTTTTTTTTTCCTCTCCACATCTGTAGCTTTAAAACTCTTTTTCGCTGCTGGACTCAGACTGATACTGTTGAAAAGCCACCTGTGTTAAAGAGCTCAGAGTGCTCTTCAAAGCTACGCCTCCTCCAACACATGAACGCATACATAGTTTGACAGGCAAGTAGGACGTTTTATCAATGCATTCAGACCAAATGCAATGATTGGACGAACGTTTTATGGCACGGCACCTTCCAAACAGGATGTGAAAAGACTCATCACAACGAAAATCATTGATATAATGATGCGGCTGCTTGAGTGTCGCCTGCCGTTACATAATGCTAAACTCGCATTAAAGTCCCTCTGGTAGTCATATTCCAAAGTGCTCTTGTAAGCAGCTGTTTGGTAATAATGCAGCTTTAGCAGGTAGCGAACAAAACCTTCTAAGACGTGATAAGAAATACTCTAGGCCAGGTGTGAAGACCTCCAGATTACATTGTATAAGTGTCTGATCCTTCAGCTAAATCTAAATTCAATGTTCTTTCTTCATACTGTATATATTCTCTTGTAGCCCAGTTCTTTTGAGCACTTGGTATATATACGTACAAACTTCGTTTTGTTGTTGTATAAGACAACTCAAGGGGTAAAAAACAGAGGGTTGGAAGACAAAAATGGTTGGTAGGAAGCAATGTTTATCAACGTTTCTAAAATTTCTCCAGAAATCTGTGAACCATGAACTCTGGCCTGCATATCCAGGGTTCACTGTGCAAAAAAATAAATAAATAAATAAAAAAAAAAAATCACAGTTGAGATCTCTTTAATATCTCAAGTATTTGTCCTAGACACCACTGAAAATAAATCAAAGCAAATGGAAACTTTTGCTTAATTTTCTCCATTGGTGTCAAGTCTTTGCCAAGTCTTCAATCAAAAGTCAAATCCAGATTCTTTTAGCCACAATCAACATTAATATTACAGCTCTATACTCTTAAATGCATTTTAACAATTGTCTCGTTTGTTTCCATTTTAATTTCTCCAAAGCAATTTTAGGAGAAACATTTGAGACAAAGCTGATACTTAAATGAAACACAACTGAGATCTTAATCAAATCTCCAGAGCTATGAAAGGGCAATCTCTGAGAAATGAAATTATCCTCTAGCAGTGCAAAGCAAAGAGAGGCAAGGTCTGTATTTATGCACTGTACCGCATTACCAAACGTCTCCGGCTCCAACTGGTTTTGGCCACCAATGTTAAGACTCTTTTCATTCATGCTCCTCTCTCTCTTCAATGAGCAAAGAGGGTCTGTGAGTCACGTCTGCTCGTCTCCCTAGAGTATATGTATGAACGACCAAAATAAAAAGTTATAGTGCGCAGGAAGGTCAGTGGGTCTTTGGCCAGTCAAATATTTGCATTATGTTGCGTTATCTCCGAGCTCACATGTGGCGGATCCGCTGCCAGGAGTGAATAATGTACTTGCATTGGGGACTGTGTGGATCAGCTCTAATGCTGGAGCAATGAGGGGGCTGCGATGTTCAAATTACATACTAACAAAATCAGCTCACGAGAAAGCCAAAATGACAGTGCAATATATGAGATCTACACCAGCATATAAGAATCTGTATGTACTGTTATTTAAAGCTACATTAAGCTTGACAGTAGCATTCGATCATTCATTTAAACTAAACGTGGCAGCCCAGCTCTGCAAAACAAAATAAACCGGCTCTGATAAGGCCACTGGCATGGCTGGAAACTTCATCTCGTGTGAGCGCATACTGAACATATTATGAGGGGAAAAGATTGTGCGTGGCTTAAATAGAAACAGCACAGCTAACGAAGCAAACTTAAAAGTGACTAGAATAAAACAATATTCGTTTCCCTTTGTAATCTAATGCCATGACTTGTGCGTTTTTCAGCAGAATGCCTTCAAAGCTCTCAGCATGTGCGGTTTGGCTTGATGGAGCGTCCATGTGGCTCCGAGCCAGAACTGTTCTCTAAATACATAAAAATGTCTCTCGTGCGTCATCACTCCCCCCCCTCCCACTGCTACGAATTGTTCAGTCCCAGCAGCCAATCCCGTCTCAAGGGCCAACGCTTCCAACCAATCCCGTTTAACGACTTTCTGATATCCGACACATCACCATGAACTGCTCGCCCACTCTCTCTCTTTCAGAGCCGATGGGAGAAGTTTAACGCCCCATGTGACCTACAACATCACCGGCTTAATGCTGACACCCTAAGAGGTCATGAATCACTGTTCATTACAGAATGTTTCTGAATCCACTACAGAAAGTAGCTACACGTTTACAGTGAACAGTGCTTGTTAGAAGAACAATCTTTATGTTACGGGTCTGTCTTTGTCACAATCATTCCAGCATCTCTATCCAGCATCACCAAAATAGATCGAACAATTACACGTCTCTGTGCTCTCATCTGGATCAAGCATACCATCGTCCTACAAAACTAAAAAAAAACAAATAAAAATAACCAAACAACAGTAAATGAAGTAAAAATATCTACATTTAACCTACTGATTTAATTTGATTATAACTACATTCTGTTAAAACGTGGGCTTCAGCTGGAATACAGCCTGCAAGTTAGACATATGCAAATAATAAAAAAACATATGCAAATGAGCACACATAATACTCCAGAGGATTTGAATACATGATTTTAACAACCTGTCAAGCCCATTCTGAGGGCAGCTTATATTTGCAAAAATTAAAAAATAAATAACCCAACAAAGATCTAGGCAGTGTGGCATTTAAACAACACGTGAGAAGTTTAAGTGTTCAATACAGTTAGAGACAGATTAAGTTAAAGTGATCACCTGCAGGACTAGGTCAGTTTTAATAGCCCGCAGATCACCAACCCACCAACAGAGAACACTGTGCAGAAACTAAGACATCAGCTCTGTTAAAACAATCTGCTGTGGGTCATTAAAGTTTAACTTCTGAAATTAAAAATGTAATAATGAATGCCTACATACGAATAAAGCATCTGACGAATGAACAAGTATGAAACTTGAGCAAGAGGAGACCAACAGTAGATAAATCAGACCTGCCCAGTTTGAAGTGTGTCGCTATTGGTGGCCTTTGTTACAACAACAAGACATTATCTAACATACATACCCGTGACCAGTATATACCTCTACACACACCGTACCGATGCGCCACAGTCCAACACAACACAACATGACGAGTTTCATTCATTACAAGTACTTAAACAACTGCTGTAATAGAAACCATCGGGTCCTTTGTATTGTGTCCTCGAACATAGTATTGCAATCTCTCAAAGTTTAAGCAACTGGTGGACATTTTACATATATATATATATATATACACACATACACATACACATACACACACATATACATGTACATATATATATATATACACACACACACACACATATATATATATATATACATACATACACACACATATATATATATATACACACACACACATATATATATATACATACACACACATACATACATACATATATATATATATATATATAAAATACACATATATTCACATACATACAAAGGGGGCAGTATAGTGAGATATAGGACTAGAGCAGTGACCGAGGTTGACCCACTCACTGACACAGTTATGCAACGCGTAAGTTAGACGATTAAACTATATAAAAACGTGTCACAAATACATTCGGTGCAGATATATAAACACGGGCACGACGGGCACGACTACGACCGCCCGCTGACGCGCGTCGCGCCGCACAAACTTCCGTCCGCGTCGGTCACATTGCAGTCAATGGAAAGCGTTACACAACGTCGCGTCGCGTCCTACCTCAGACAGACCTTCCGTCCGTACGGTGCGAGCGGCGTCCGGTAACGGGAGAATATTCCTGAAAGTCCCGGTGTTGTGACACAGTTCACCCGCCGCCGGTGATCGAGTGATCGAGTGATCGAGTGCTCGCGCTCCCGCCGCTGCCCCGGTTACTGCGAGCTCGCAGCATGACCTGCATTCAAACCCCGCCCGGCCCCTCCCACCGCGCCATCTCATTGGTCGAGCGCCGCGTAAGGCCGCCAAAGCGGCCGTCGATTGGCCGAGAGCGCCGTCACTCACTTTACATAAGTGTGTCAAACGCCTCACGTGGACACCCATGGCCGGTGACGGAGCGGCGAATCGGTAGTGAGCGCGGAGAGCCGGTGAACGGGATGATGACGGGAAAAGTGTGTGATTGATCCGGGAAAAGCGAGTTATACAAACGGTTATACGAGTGTGTGTGTGCGGCCAGTGGGTGGTTTACGGATGCGGGCATTAAAGAAACGTTTCACCGAGTATTGATTATGTATTGATATCATGCGTCGCCACGATCAGATCTGCGATTGCATTATTTGTTATGTGTCCCTATTCCTGTATACCGATACCGGTGTATTCCAATCACCAGAGCATTTCATAACATCTCATAACGATGTTATGATATAAGATCATTTCATAACAGCTCATGTATTCTGTAACAACTCCTCTGGAGCGGATTGTGATTGGAGCAGCACTTGTGAGCTAATACTCACGTTTATCTCTGAGGAGACACTGGCTTTGTGTTCGTCATGTATTGCAATGGGTGTCTTATATCATGGATGCAAAACTGTTCCTCTTTTCCCAAACACAAGTGACAATATCAGGGATATGCATTAGCTGTTTGTTAAATGCAGAATGTGATTAAAAACATTGCTTGACTAACCATTTTGGATATGAGATATTAATAAACCAGTATGGGGAAAAGTGTGGGAAAAGTGTGAAAACACCTTCACTTTGTCCATGCTGTCATTTCTTTCTGTGTTGGAATCTCTCCAGCTCCATCTGTTAGAAGATATCTTGCCTTTTGCCAATAGTATAATTGTGTTTCTCGTCCATTATTTATTATTGTTTTGGATCATTTCACAGTCATAGTCTGTTCCTACACCAAAGCAGTTTTTAGTAGCAGTTCTGCATGCCACACAAGCAGCGGTCAGAGCGGGAGACTGGACTGGGTTTAAGTGACTAATTTATAAAGGTTATCTGTTTATCACAAAGAGGATGGATGAGGTTCTTTATATGAAGTTTTTAGTTTATCTCCTCTCACGTTTACACATAAGTCTGGAAAACGCATCCTAATAACACCAGATGGTGCAGATGGCTGCTATCTCCCCCAATATGGATCCTTAAAATTGGGCATCAAATCACACCAGAATGTTCCTCAGAACTCACTCATAAACAGAGACACCTTCCCTCTGTCTGTCCCTCTCGTTCATTTTACATTTATGCATTTGGCAGACACTTTTACCCAAAGCGACTTACAGCACATTCAAGGTATACAGTTTATCAGTACATGTGTTCCCCTGGGAATTGAACCTACAACCTTTGTGCTACTAACACAATGCTCTACCAATGGAGCTACAAGAAGAATTAATTTCCGGTTTCTAAAACAGCCCCTATAAATCCTATCCTGCTTTTAGGTATTTTGTTTTATGAGCAAATTATCCATGTGAATGATTAAAAATTGATAAATAGCGTGTTTTCTACATACTGCCAGCACTTTCTGAGTGCTCATGAACTTAGCCAGGAAGGAAGATTGTCAGGAAGTCAAGATTGATTTATTTTATGAAGATTGATGATTTATTAATATTTGATAGGATTTCACTTTGAGAACATTGTGTACTTATCTGTAATTGAAATATGAAATTAAAATTTTGAAATATGAATCGTGTAATTCAGTAACCTGCCTTTCATGTGGCCCTGCGAATTTCCACCTATACGGAGGCATTTGGGAACATTATCTGAACGTTGGCTAAAAGTTGTAGGTTGTAGTTTTGCAGTAATCTTAGTAGAACTTTTTAAATTTTATATATTATATATACAAACGTTATTTTTAAGTTGTTAGTGGAATGTTTTAAAAAGTTAAACGTTCTTATAACCAAGCAATAACGTTATTACAGCATCTAAAAAACAAGATGTTTTGAACCTTCTTAGTATGGAAACATTCTTACAACCTTATATTGTTAGCTGGGCAAATGATCCTAATTGCAAATTGACAAAGTATTAGAGACATAAAATGGGAACTGTTCTGTTGAATGGCTTGATAAATACAGGTGATGAGTTCATTAGCTCAATGCGGCTAAAAACCAAAGCACAATTTGGTTTAATTAATCCAACCGGGGCATGACAAGTGACAAGGTGTTGTGTTTACAGTCTCAATGGAAGCACTTCTGTGTTCCCATCATGACAGAAATGGCTGTGAGTCACTGCTTTGAGGGGACGTCTCTAACTGTGGTGCTTTACTCAGATCTAGTCCAGGCTGTTTTGGCTGTGTTTGTCATGCTCTGTGTTGTGAATTGTTTTCTCTTTCTAGCTTTGTAAAATGCTGCCAAACTGACGCACATGTAGGCCAAAACAATTCCAAAACCATTGAAATACAGTGACGCATTTAGTAGTCTTTTAACAAAATGTACATTTCAAATTAAACCTGTTTTATTACAACATTCAGTTTTGCAGTGCGTGACATTTCAGTATGTTATGGAACATGAAATGTCATATTTTGATGCAAAACAAAGTGTCATTGTGGCTCTGTCCCAAAACCTGCTGAGCTGTCTATGTAGTCAGCATTTTAAGGCATTATAGGTGCACCACCAACACTAAGGCTGAAAGAATGTGAATAATCTGAGTTTGAGAATCATGCCCTAATTGGCCCAGAACGCACACCTCATAACTCTCTCTGTTTCATAAGCGTGCGAGGAGTTTAGCCGCTCTATTTAACAGTAATGTCATCTGTTTGGCCTATTTTGATCGATTTGGAAATTGCTCTCCACATTTGTGTCCCATGACTTCATAATGTCTAGGCTTTCTTTGCTGTATCCAAGTAAATTCATGCAGCATTTTGAGGTATTCTGAATTTCCATTACCTTTCAGTAGTTTTACACAGTTTTTAACTACTTAAAACATAATATGAAAAAACATCTGCTAAATAAGTGTACATGTTTTCAGTCTCTTTCAAAATAAAACAACACTCCCTCGTGGTCTTACATCCGTGGAGTTTTACAGGGTAATCTGTAAGTTTAATTTGGAAACCTGATTTCATTCTTCAAAATCAGAAATGAGGAGATGAGACTCAGAAATGTGTGACCAGTAGCATTAAAGTGTTCGTCTTATGTGTTTGCGATTAAACAGACGGTTGTAAATAATTGTGGAGTTTAAGATAACTATAACAACTCATTTGATATAGTACAGTTTCCTCTCTATTCTTTGTGCTTAACCAGGAATTATAATTTCATATTTAGAAGAACACATTAAGAAAAATGAAGACTAAAGGGAGACATCAGGTTTCTGAATTTGTCTTCTGCATTAATATAAATGCACTTTTGTCACAGTCAATTAGTCTGACTGTGCATGAAAAAAGTTTAATTGCAAATTGTGTTAATTATCACATTCTGTACATTCTGTAATCTGGTCTCGGCATTCTTTCAGTGAGTAACTTGTGCTGTCTGGCATCTTTACCTGGTTTTTCCACAGTCTGCGGCATCTCTCTGGAATGGGGAAAAGGGAGTTTATTTTGGATCCTGCCCTGTCCATTACATCACCCGGTGCATTTATAACCCAGCAGCAGAGGCCGGAACTGCGCTGGCACGGAGCCTGGTGAAAGCGTGCCGTCTGTCTGTTGGCATGAACTCTTTCCCTTAATCTCTTCCTAAAGACTTGTCACCCCTCCCTTCTCCTTTCCGTGTACAGTGGAATTTTCCTGTCAATGCAGACAGTAGTGCTTTTAGACACGTTTAACTTGGAGCTGCTTTTTACCTTGGAGTAAAAAAACTCATTTTTTACTATTACATGTGTTCTCTGGGATTCAAACCTGTGACTCTATAGTGATGTTATAGTGCCATGTTTTACCTGTTGAGCTATATAGAAATATTAGGAATTAAATATCTAAATATTATGTAAATACGTATAGTGTTTTCAATATTTAATTAAAGCTGAAATCTGTAACTTTTGCCTCTCTGTCCCCATCTCTGTTCAAAACATAAACTTTACTTTAGTTACTTGGGCAGTTATTTTCTTAGCGTGAATGAACAAGCTATAAATGCTGCATCATTCCAGCACACACACATACTTTGTCATGTACATTTTTGTTCATTTTTAACCAAAACGTTACGGTTTGCAGATTTAATCTGGAGGAACTTTAAGGGTTTCGGCGACCATGTACCATGTCTGAGGATAATAATGACATAATTTTCTTTCAGAGACAGTAAATAACACACTCAAAGTGTCATTGGAGGACACAAGGCAGAAGGTCATAAAGAAGAATTAACAGCAAAATCCCACCTCTCTCCATGACGTTACCACCACTTAATTCCTTCAGGATAACAGCGTGGGTTTGTTTATGGCTTATCAGTAGGTGTGGCGGTTGGTTGACTGCCTCAAAGGAAAGTGACAAAAAAGATTTCTCAAAAGAAAAGATACATTAAGAGATTTAAAGCCAAAGTGACAGTCATCATTAGCATGTTACCTTTAAAATGCTCTTTTATTTCTCGAGTTAAAAAGTGACTTAATGCTAACTCACAGAACTGTCTTATGGAAAAAGGCTTTAAGAGGACTCTGATACTTTAAGGTAGCTGAAAGCTGTGTAGCATCCTGTTGCCATGTCTACCGGATCCTTGAGTGGATTAATGTTACCCTGTAGTTTGTTTTGCTCTAATGAAACTCAGCTTCCACTTCCTGTTTTGTGCACTGCTTTCAAAAGACAATCTTCTCTTTAATGCAGATACAGATACGAGTTTGAGTGTGTAGTTTGTTGTGGTTTCGGGTGGGTATGCAAATGACATTTATATTTACATGCATCCAGTGGTTTTCTGAAGTGGCTTACAGTGCGTCCAATGTGTGCATTTTAACAGTAGTTGCGGTCGTGGGGTGCAAATAACCCCAAATGAAAGTTAATCAGCAATAAAATATGCAGGTTTTAATGAGCTTTAGTATAACTTTAATAGCACAACTGGACATGCGATCACTTTCATTTCACAATGAAATGTTGTCATTTTATAATAGCACTCCTGCTGATTCTGCTGTCCTCATGTCATCTACACTGATTGCACATGTTAAGGTGAGTACATAAGTTATTATATTCAGATGAACCGATTATTACTCAGGGCAGAACGCCCTGATCTCAGAGAAGCATCTCGTACTGACACTCACAATAACTGCTGGGGTGGCTTAAAAAAAAGACATTATCGTCAATGAATTGTGGCCCTGCTGATGGGTGACCAGAAGAAGAACTGACCATCAACACTTTCTGTTTCTTAATCTATAAGGAAAAATTAATAATAATAATTTAAAGCTGCAATCTGTCACTTTTTGTTGGTTGAAAATAAATACAAATAGTTAAAGTATAGTTCAAACTGAGATGGTGACAGAGAGGCTGAAGTTAAACAACAGCTTTAAATAACATGACTGGGTGCTATTGATGTGCAAAATACAAACTCTATGAAACACAGATTTCATTTGCCATGGACCCCCTGCTGAAGACCCTCCTGCTCAAATGATTTCATGAAGCAGTATCACGATTCTGAGCTGAAAGTTTTTCCTCTAGAAATTCATGTTCATAATAAACCTACAATCCGTAACTTCTGCCTCTCTACGCCGCCTTTGTTCGAAAAATAAAATTGCAAGTTACTTACATTACCTATGTTGAAGTCAAATGAAGCCAAACTGTCATTTCCTGGGAAATCGGACCCGACAGCTCAAATTATAAATCATTATTATAAACTTATAAACTGTTTCTGCCTCCCACATCTGAAGAGCTGACGGAAGTGAATCACTTTTCATCCTCTTAAAAATGCATTTCTCACCTCCCCTGCGCATGCACATGTGATCAAGAGCTGCTTCACTCCCTCTAACACACACCACCCACAACACAGGCATCCTCGACGCCTGTGCTTATACGTGTTCTCGTGTTTGCTTTAATTCAGAAGAACTATCCCATCAGATTCCTTTATGTGCCCTTTTCAGCTTCCTCTGGTCCCCAAAAGTCTGTCCTTGTTTTACACCTGCATGTTTTGTATCATAATGTTATGAAGAGTTATTGTTAAACACAGTATTCAACTTAATGTCATCATTTCATTCAGATATGAGAATATAATGAGATGATGATGTAGACAATGTAATATAGGGGAGACGATAAGCTGTCAACCTATTTTGAGGGTAGGTTTATTTTTTAAGTCTCAAAATGTTTGTACAGGCAATAAAGACCTTAAAATCTTTTAGGACATTTATTATTGAACATTTTTGCAGTTTTGCACACTATTGCACAGAAATACATAAATACAGTCCATTTAATATGTTTTCCCCATGTGACAAGGTGTCCCAGTTTAATTGGGGCCTCCTTTTTCATTATGGGGTATGTCGTCACAAGGGGAACCTATTATTAATAATTCCTATCACCCTATTTTAGACTTTACAGCAAATCAGTAAACCAATTATAAGCCCAAACTGAATCATGCAAACACAGCAATGAATAAGTTTCAATTTAAAAGTCAATTTATGGCAGTTCTGGTGGCACAAAACCACTGCCAGAGAAAATGAGCATCCAGACACAAAACTTTGTTACTTATGACAACTTCCTTGTGTGACAACTAGCCCCCATCTACTTCTATGTAATGTAACAAAAGTCAAGGAAACTTGGACAGACAAATCAGATGTCGTCATTGCTGAAGCTGCTCTACTGCGCTGTCATGGAGGGTGTGCTTCAAAATCCCATGCTGTGAAAACCCTTGGAAACCCACACACAGCTAAAGACGTGATTTGTTGCAGATGGTGACAGGGTTTTGTTTCTGATTATTGGTTTAGGATTTGGAATATGCAGGGAATAACTTTCAAATAATACAGACAATCTATTACAAATCTGTAATGACTTGTGATGAGTTTATTTGCCATTTATACACACACTGTGCATATATGAGTGTGTAGTGCTAATCCTGAGCAGAGCTCTTAGAGTCCAGCAGTAATAATATTAAAACAACAACAAAAAACACAAACAGATCGTAGTAAAGTAAAGAGATAAGAGGCCAGTGTACACACTGAACAGACGTTAGGATAGAGACACACTGTAAACATTAAAATACAAAATATATATACACACTATAAGACAGTGTTCAATTGTATATGAATAAACATGACAATTATTTAGCAGTATAGGTGCATTTTATGTGTGACCAGGGCTTAAAACTAACTTTCTGCCTCACCTGCCAATGGCCAGTGATGTGAAAAACTTTTTACTGGTCATGAAACAGTTTTTATGTATCGTTTTCTACTTTTCCTAAGAAAACCGAGAGTTGATTTCTGAATATTTTTCAGTCTTTCTTTGAACAGTGAATTCATTCTTTTCATTAAGCTGATGTGACTGTCTGTTCAGACTCTTTTTCACACTTATTCCTGTTACATGTCATCCTGCTCAGATGCATCTCCCCACTTTAGGGTGTTGTTGTTTATTATGTTCTGACTATCATATATGAAAATATAAAAATATGATCATTTTTTACAGGATTCATGAGATGAAACTGGCCGTCGGTTTTTAGGTTGTGCTGCCCTCTAGCGGTGACTACAAAACATTTCAGCCGGGATAAATAATGAACAGGTGATTTTTCCGGCGCTTTTATTTTTCTTACGCTGCTTAGTTTCGGTACAGATTCGTAAAATGTGAGTATTTTAGGCTCAGATCCAGATCCGTGTCAGATCCAGATCCGTGTCAGATCCAGATCCGTGTCAGTCCAGGACTTTTAAATCCACCTGTATGGAATTTGACTGTGTCCAGAATCAGGACAATAGCGCCCTCTGCTGGACATATAGAAGAATACAGTATTATCTTTATGAAGGTAAACAGATTTGTTGATCTCTATGAAATTAAAACGATTTTTAAAAATTCAGAAACTTATATTTGTTACACGACAACATTTGTCACCCTGACAAACTTGATTGTTTCAGCAATAACTTATAACTGAACCTTTAATAGCTGATAAATGTTATGATTTTAACTAAGCATTTTATAATGTTGCATTAGCAATACAATAATATTAAAGTGTTATCAGTATACCTGTCATAAACTCCCGCACATAACCTTTCCTGAAGGTGAAGGTGTAGCTCACATCATGGCAGGCCTAACTTGTTTAAAGACATGCGTTCAATAAAAGCATTAATATAATGCCTTAAATAAAGAAATAAATGCATATTTATGAAGCTACTTCATAAATGATCACAGATCACCGTGTTTAAGGTGAGATGCGTTATAGTTTTTATGCATTAATATGTGCATTCGTTTCTTCTGGTGGTGGACCTCTTGCAGCAGATCTTTCTGCTCCAGTTTCCAATGCAATGAAACATTTTTCACATCTAGTGTTGGGCTGCGACGGAAATGACATACCTGGTGCAAGATTTACCAGATTTAAGACTTACAGAATAATTCAGGAATGTAACATTCATAAAATAAACTTTAAAAATAAAAATGAGAATCCTGTAGCTCTGTTGGTAGAGTATTGCGTAAGCAGTGCAAAGGTGGTGGGTTTGATTCCCAAGAAGCACATGTACTGACAAAATGTAAAACTTCATCTGTCAAATGCATAAATCTAATATAAAGCCACAGAAACCATAACACAAAACTCAGATACACACACACAACAACATTTGAGCTATCTTCATCCAGATGTAAAAAACTTTTTAAAGGTTGTTGCGTCACACTTCTCTGATTTTTTTGCTGTTTTCTCTTTCAATGCTCTATCTTACATACTATCACAAACTCAGAGACCCGACCCTACAAAATAGCTGTTATGGTGACACATTTATGATTAATATTACTACCAGTTAAAAGCGGGGCCAAAAAATTATTTTAATATTTTTAGATGGCAATGAAAGTTGTTTTTATATTATTAAATATGCTATTTGATAATACTGTAAATATCTCAGTGTTTCTTTATTAAGAAAGCAGATATAATAAACATGTTAGAAGTTTGAAAGTGGCGAAACAGTGAAAAATCTATTTATATAAAAACAAACTTACATCAGAAACAGAAATACATCTTTTTTACAGTTTAATATAAGGAAGTTCATTTATAATAACTTCTGCGAAATGAACGATTAGTTACATTAGTTCTCATTACATTTGTTTGAATTTGTCGTATGGTTGTTCTCCAGGTGAAACACCTCTCCAGCTTCATCCTTTCTCCAGCTGATTGTGTTGTTTCCCTCCAGTCCGACATTCTTTAGCTTTTCACTTATCTGGAAGACCAGCAAGAAAAAGTCAATTAAAATCAATGGATCATTTATACAAATCCACCCATTTGTCAAACTCACTTATCCAACATACAGACTCCACACAAAAATGGCATTTTAATTGTAGCTCATATTCGACACTAATCTGAGGTGTGTCTCAATCCGCTCCTTGGTTCAGTACTCAGGGCTCTGATCCTAAGATGTCTTGAGTATTTCAAACTGTATAAGCAGTGTTAGTGTTATAAGTGACTACTGAGGCAGGGTGCAATGCATTTCCCAGCCCGTTTGTGTAAAAGCGCCTAACATACATTTTGTATTTTGAAACTTTTTAAGATCAAGAATTTTACAGTAGTCTTGTTTTTTATTTTAACATACCTTATTCAAAATAGTCGCCTGTACTGAAGGATCGTTTAAGGTGCAGTTTCCATGACAGGAAAAACGTAGTCTTACAATCTGCCTTTTATTGAGCTTATCAGCTAGAGAAACAAAGAATAAAAATGATCCTCAATACAGTATATAGATGAAAAAATCAATACATATTACAGTTGCATATTATGTTAGACATGCTTTTATTGGTACCATATTTAAGAAAACTATAAATAAAACAATTCTGATGTGACCTGCAAACGTTTTGCTTGAGTTTTTTTAGTACTGTTGACCAGAGTCAACTCACCTCCATAGCAGATAAAGGGAAACATTTGTTCACAGCTGTAATGAATCCATTTCCCAGAAACTGTTGACATGGCAACACAGTCACCAGATCCTAAACTGTTGATTGGTTGTCTTGCATCCCAGTTTCTAAAGAAGAGACTCCATTGGTCAGACCACTGCCACGAGTCCAAAGACAGACCAATCCAGACCCACGGTCCATCTCCAACAAGAGAATAGAGCTGGTTCTGCTCCACAGAGCTGCGGACGGTGACCAGGTCAGTGTGATAACGTCTGCAGTAGCTCTGAGCATCTGTCCAGTTTTTATAGATTTCTATCTTGATATTTCCAGTGCTGTCTATTGGGAGATGCAAAATAAGAATCAGGTCTTAACTCTTTGATCAGCTAAACTGAAAATTAACAGATGTAAAAATGTACTACTCACTATTGTAGCAAACAAAGTGTAATATAGTTGAGCATGAATAATCAAACCATTTTCCATAGGCAAAAAACACACATCCTCCATCACCAGAAGGTTCTCTTGCATTCCAGGCACTGTACTGTAAAACAGTATCATCTCCCATAGTCCAGCCCCAGCGACTCTCATTTGCCCTCTTCAGTCCGATCCACACTGATCCACTGTACCCAGAATCCACTATATTCATCAGTCTGTTCACATCATCTATAGAGTCTACAGTAGCCAGATCACTGAATCTCTCTCTGCAGTAACTCTGAGCTGCTGCCCATGTCATCACAGTATTTATGTAGTGATACTCTCGCACAAGACCAGAAGCGCTGCACAAAAGGCCTGTTAAAATGAACATGTTGAACTACACGCATGTGCACGTATACATGTGAAAAGAGATTTAAATGAGGACACCAACCTGACAGCAGAAGCAGCAGAAACAAACTCATGTTCATAACTGCTGTCACAGCTCCTCTCTGCTGCTATATGCTGAGAAGAGCAACAGGATGATCAGTATTATTAAACTCTAGTGTTGCTAGACCTCAAACAAACAAATCATTCATTGTCACTTCCTGCAATAGTTATTGGTAGAAGTGCACTCCTACTTTTCTGTTTTACAGACAGCCCAAAACTTTGCGGTATCTGTCAAAAGATAATAAACAGCAAAGCAGATGAGACGAAAACTACATTCATCTTGTTTAATTTAAGTCACTCCAGTTACATCATTACATCAATTATAACTTAAACAGTTTCAGATGTAACCTGCTGTTTTAAAATAGTGCTCAACAATATTAATCATAAACAAAACATTTTTATTGTAATTTGAACTGCAATATGAAAAACATTTAAAATCCCATAATGTTGCCATCAAAGCCAACATGTGCAAAATAAAAAAGGCCTGAGCAGCTTTTGACTGAATTCAAACACAAAATGTGTCACTTGCCGGTTTGATTTTGTCCATCTTGGCCACAACACACAAGCTTTTACACTAAACACACAAGCTTTTACTCTAAACACACAACCTTTTACTCTAAACACGCAACCTTTTACTCTAAACATGCAACCTTTTACTCTAAACACGCAACCTTTTACTCTAAACATGCAACCTTTTACTCTAAACACACAACCTTTTACTCTAAACACGCAACCTTTTACTCTAAACACACAACCTTTTACTCTAAACACGCAACCTTTTACTCTAAACACACAACCTTTTACTCTAAACACACAACCTTTTACTCTAAACACGCAACCTTTTACTCTAAACACGCAACCTTTTACTCTAAACACACAACCTTTTACTCTAAACACGCAACCTTTTACTCTAAACACGCAACCTTTTACTTTAAACACACAACCTTTTACTCTAAACACGCAACCTTTTACTCTAAACATGCAACCTTTTACTCTAAACACACAATCTTTTACTTTAAACGCACAATCTTTTACTCTAAATACAGTACTTTTACAGTAAACACGCAACCTTTTACACTAAACACGCAACCTTTTACTCTAAACATGCAACCTTTTACTCTAAACACGCAACCTTTTACTCTAAATACAGTACTTTTACAGTAAACACACAACCTTTTACTCTAAATACAGTACTTTTACAGTAAACACACAACCTTTTACTCTAAATACAGTACTTTTACAGTAAACACGCAACCTTTTACTCTAAACATGCAACCTTTTACTCTAAACACGCAACCTTTTACTCTAAATACAGTACTTTTACAGTAAACACAACCTTTACTCTAAAACAGTACTTTTAAAAAAAATAAACACGCAACCTTTTACTCTAAACATGCAACCTTTTACTCTAAACACACAACCTTTTACTCTAAATACAGTACTTTTACAGTAAACACACAACCTTTTACTCTAAATACAGTACTTTTACAGTAAACACACATCCTTTTACTCTAAATACAGTACTTTTACAGTAAACACACAACCTTTTACTTTAAATGCACAACCTTTTACTCTAAATACAGTACTTTTACAGTAAGAGCTGTGAGCACAACCAAATGACATCTGCACAAAGCACTTTTCACAAAGAAACTTCCAAGAAAGATAAAGCTTTTGGATCATGCTTTGTGTATTATGCAAAAACTGCATGGAGAGGTTTTATGGAAATCAGGCTGTGTTATGATATGAAAATGTTGTTCCAGACACCTTTCTAAATCAACATCCTGATGTCAGGTGCACCGTTAAAGAAAATAAAACGTATGGTTTATTTAAAACACAAAGGTAAAGGGTCACTTCTGAGCTTGTATCCTATTCAGAGGTGAAGAATACCCAAATAACTCTGATCTGTTTGCATGGATACACGATATATCAATCTCTTAAGTTCAAAATATTAAACATTTTCTTTCACAGATGTATTGTTTTACTTCAGAAGACATTTATTAACCCACTCGGGTCATATAGATTACTTTCAGCCTTAATTTTAATTTCAAGGGGTCTTTAAAGAAGCGTCAAGACAAATTTCTTGTCATTCTCTCTAATGTAAGATTTTAACATATGAACTATTACATTGGGTAACACTTCAGTATGGGAAACACATTCATACTGAACTCCTAATTTACATTTAGACATTTAGCAGACGTTTTTATCCAAAGAGACTTACAAGGTGAGGAAAACACGTCAACCTTTCTTCTTTAGCCAAACTCAGAAACAACTTCAGACTGCTATGTATCAGACAGGCAGAAATATAAAGTAATAATAAGTAAATAAATATATCAAAGTAATGCAGGGCCAAATCAGTCAGCAGAGCAGCGGGATTTTTCTCATGCAGGCTGTGCACACGTCCATGCCGTTTGGGTTCAGTTGGGTTCAAAAATAAATGCCATCGGGTCTCGGGTCGGGTCTGTCTCGGGTTGGGTTTTTCTTTTCAGGTCGGGTATGGAGTTTGGGACCCGAGAAGACCTCTAGTATAAATATGCAACGTAATAGGCTTGTTAATGACATGCAAGTGCTAATTGGTCCCCAAGTGTTTCCCTACAATATTACAAATGACTGCAGATGTGTTCATTTCTACTCAAACCATGTTTTAATGCGAGTTACATATAGTACATAAGAGCATCATTAAGAGATAAGACAGGGTTAAAAGCTAACAAAAAGCACAGGTTACATCTTTACAACTGTAAACCATTAGAAACAAGCAGATTAAATCTCTATTCAAGTGTCACCCAGACCTTCTGAAGTACAAAACCTTCAAACATCTGCAAGAAAACTCGGAAACAATGTCAAGAAAACAGTACACTCATACAGAACTGAGTCTGACCAGTGCAAATGTTTGAAGTATATTACACATTAATTCCCATCACACTTCAGGTTTGGCCTCGCTGTACGGTTAATCTCCATATGAAACCGCTTTCCATCTTCATCCTTTCTCCAGGTGATGTTGTTTTCCAGGCCCAAAGTCTTCATCTTCTCATTAATCTGGGAGACCAGCAAACAAAAAAAGAGAAATCGTGACATATGGGCTACAGAGCATCTCGGACAGACACGACTGCAATTTTAAAGACCAAATTGGCTGTAAGATGAACACTACCAGTCAAAAGTTTGGAAACACTTGACTGAAATGTTTCTTATCTTAATCTTTTAATATGAAGACATTGTGTTATTGACATTTGTGTTTTTTCATAGTTTTGATAAGTTTACTATTATTCATAAATTTAAAAAAAATAGAAGAAGTGTTTCCAAACTTTTGACTGGTAGTGTATATCAAGACATTGTTTAGCATTTCATTGTTTAACATTTCACCCAGTACACACGTTTAAAAACAATATTTACATAGTTTTAAAGCAAGAGACGTACCGAATTCAGAGTGTTGGCCTGTAGGAAAGGATCATTCAGGTTGCATTTTCCACCACAGGACAAGTTTAATCTCACAATTTGTCTTTTAATTGACTTGCGATCTAAAGAAAACATCAAAATGTTCTAATTTAAATATTGTAGAATTGTGTTACAGTATACAAAACACTTCACACAAATATCGATATACAGTACAAGACAATTACACAATTTTTACTAACAGGGGTTTCGTTTGCTGGTTTTTATAACCGTTTTCGTAAACTTTGTGCTCCAAATATTTCATGTTTTTGCAAATTGGGGTGTTTTTAATTTTTATCTGAAAATTAAAACATTTGTTGGTAAATAATTTTATTAAAAAAAAAATCTGACAACATGCCCCACTAATTGAGAGGACAACGGTAGCATTTCAATGCAGAAGGAAGCCAAGCGAGGGAGCCAGCAGGCAGAGACTGGAGACCAGCCACAGCAGCGGGGCTGAGTGCAGACTCGAAGCTAGCAGACCAGGAACTGAGCAGACCAGACAGAAGCACCAGGATGGGAAAACAACCGGGAGTTTAAATGGACACATGCACTAGACAAGGGAAATTATGCAAGCTGGTTTCAATGATCTGACAGAAGACCAGAGGCGTTTCTAGGTTTTAGAAACATCAGGGGCAGGGGGTGGGTGATAACATGATTTGAAAGAGCAATTTTTTTTATAATAAACACAAGGATCTGAAAGGATCTCCTTTGTAGACCAAATCTAATGACTGGATGACTAGACATCTTATCTTTAAGATAAACTTGTTTTGGATCAGATACTAAAGTGCCTGAACCATCCCGTTTCTCACAGGATTCTGTGCCGAGCTATTTACCAGCTCTCCCTAACTCATATGCAATACAAAAGTAAAATACACAGTATAATGCATTTATATGTAAACGGCTCATTTTTGACACAACTAAAAAATGCCCTTCCATACACAAAATCATTTTTATATTGTACAAACTGTGTATTCTACCTCTTACACTGCAAAGAAATAAAAAAGAACTTGTCTTAGTATTTTTGTCTTATTTCCAGTCCAGTCAAAATGTCTAAAAGTTCCCGAATCAAGATGCATTTACCTGACGAGCAAAATGACAAGAATTAGTCCTGGGAAAAATATAAACGAAGTGCATTTACATCTTAGAAGTAAAATGATTTGCCAGTGGGGTAAGAATGATCTTAAAACAGGATTATTTTCTATTTGCTCTCATAACACGGGATACCTGAACACACATACCTGCATGAAATTCTGTATGAGCCTCTCCTGTGTTGTTGCTGCTGACAGCAGTACTGTTTTCACTGGTGACATTGACCCCACGGGCATCTGAGAAGTTAAACATCACAATTGAAAATAATAATAAAAAAATTGAAATAACTCTTCCTATCATAAATAAATGACATGACTGTCAGCTGATTTTTATTAAAATACTGACAACACCTGATTGAGTCTGTAAATGCTTCTGACTGGTTCTATATGGACATCTAGTGGTTAATATTGGCGTTACATTTGTAATAGCATTAATATTCCTCTTTTTGTTGTTTTTCACTAAATGTCACTAAATGTCAATGGACCACCGCATAATATAATTTACAAATATACATTTAAATAAATATATAAATAAAACTTTATAAAGTTTGCTCTGCTCCCGTCATATCCTAACAGGTTATGCCATAGTCTGGACTGTTATGAAATAACACAATACTTACTTTATTCGTATGATTTGTCCCTAAACTCATGAAAATGAGAGGAATATGCTGTCATGCTGTAAAACTTTAACAGCCGCTGGAATTACAAGTGAAATATTTAGTTCTGGTCTCCCCCACATCACTCATCCTTGTAATGTCTGTTTAAACCAGAAAACTCACCCCCATAGCAGATAAAGGGATACATTTCATCACAGCCGTACTGAGCCCATGCCCCAAAAGCTGCTGTGTGCATGGCAACACAGTCACCGAATTCTGTTGGATATCCATATGCCCAGTTTCTGAAGAAGAGACTCCATTGATCGGACCACTGCCAATTGTCCAAGAACAGACCAATCCAGACCCACGGCCCATCTCCAACAACAGAATATAGCTGGCTCTGTGCTTCAGTACTGTTGATGGTGGCTAAGTCAGTGTAATACTGTCTGCAGTAACTCTGAGCTTCTGTCCAGGTTGCATAAACCTCTATCCTGATGAATCCAGTGCCTTCTGTTGAGAGAAGCAACATAGTGATTAGGCCTCAACTCTTTTTCTCCACTAAACTGAATAATAACACAGGCATTAAATGAACTACTCACCATAATAGCATATAAAGTGTAAATATTGTGAGCATTGGTAATCATACCAAAATCCAGAGATAAATATGGCACATGTGTCGCTAAATGGATATCCTAAATCCCAGCCACTGTATTGTGTAACAGTATCTTCTCCATTAGACCAGCCCCACCGACTCAGTGTCGCCCTCTTCAGTCCGATCCACACTGCTCCACTGTACCCAGAATCCACTATATTCATCAGTCTGTTCACATCATCTATAGAGTCTACAGTAGCCAGATCAGTGAATCTCTCTCTGCAGTAACTCTGAGCTGCTGCCCATGTCATCACAGTGTTTATGTAGTGATACTCTCGCACAAGACCAGAAGCGCTGCACAAAAGGCCTGTTAAAATGAACATGTTAAAATACACGCATGTGCACGTATACATGTGAAAAGAGATTTAAATGAGGACACCAACCTGACAGCAGAAGCAGCAGAAACAAACTCATGTTCATAACTGCTGTCACAGCTCCTCTCTGCTGCTTCATCATCACTGATGCTGCTGGATGCTGAGAAGAGCAACAGGACGTTACACATCACACATTTTCTCCAGCACAGTTTTAAGTATGCAGCGCAGTGAATGTACGTGCCACATTGTAAATGTAACAATTTTGCAACGCTCTGAACATGTTACTTAATGAAAATGTTAGGGAAATATTCTTAAAACCTACAATTGTTAGCTGGGATGTTTTGAACATTGTTTTATCATACTTCAGTGATGCTTTAAAGTGTAAAGATTCTTCAAAGTTCTCATTTTGTTTTCTATGTAAAAAAAAAACAGCATGCAGGTTTAGAAATACACAATGGAAATAACAGTGCAGGTTTTAACCCTTTAATAATGTGTAACATGAACTAGAACTGTAGGTGCTATTTTGTTTTCTTAGTTCTTTAGACAGTTCTGCTAGGGTCAGTAGATATTTCAGCCCAGACCTCCGATATATAAGAGTCCATTGTTATGTATTATGAAGAACATTCTGTACTTCATAATACATTTTAATATGTAAGGTATCATTTTTATAAAGTAAATCTTTTTAATGGTGATCAAACTAAAAATTCTGAGCACAAGCCAGAGCCCAAATTACTGTTATGCCATTTACCCCCATTTCATTTTAAGCTACTGTTACAGCCCATCTGTTAAATTTAATGTAAAAGCTTGTATTTTATTCAGATTACACCAGTTCCCTCATTTAACCTTTATTCAAAGTAAAATTATGAAATTTGAATTTCCTACCTCAGAATTGTGCCTTAAATCCTTTATATTTTTATTGTTCCAAATTAAACTCTAATCGTTTCACAAACAAACTGTGGCGGTCACATTTCAGTCAGGTCTCTTTATTTCTAAATGGGCAGTTCTTCATCAGAAAAGCATGCAATATGAATCAGAGCTATTGCTGTGTAGTCAAATGTCTTTCTAGACGAAACGAACACACCCTGACTGATACTCATTAAAGCACAAATACTGTGTTAATATTATGTAGATGCACCTGCAGTTAAAACTGTATCCTTCACGTTTTATACATTGTTGTATCGTAAATATTTCTGTAAAGCTGCTTTGCGACATTGCACATTGTGAAAAGAACTATACAAATAAAACTGAATTAAAATACAAATAAAATTGAATTAAACAACAAGAAATCAGTAGTTTTCATATTTAAATATCTAATTTCCATTCAATTTTATATGCACAAAAGTTTTTGCCCATTGTATCACGTCATGAGTCAATGTAGTGCTCTTGTTTTGTGTATTAAAATGATTTAGTCAAGAAGCACTTATGCTTTTAAAAACAGACAAGAACGTCTTGTTCATCATAAAGATATTTTGATGCTAAAATATAATATTGTAACACATTAAATATGCTTTAACTTCTTAAAATTGCATAACTAAAATCATTCAATGGCCTGTGCTTGTCAAATATTGTTCAAAATTAAAACGCACAATTTCTTTTCCTGGTATACTCATATGTTTTGCTATTAGTTTTGATTAAAAGTAGTATGTTAACATATTAATAGTATGTTTTTAAGCCATTTGGTTTATGAGGACACAGGAAGTACCCTTACAAACCATCCATATGTTGTTATACACAACATTTTACACATCATCTTTCTCATAAACCACATATACTACATATATACTGTAGAAGTACACACACACACCATGTTGCAAATATATATTTGTTTTTTCTGTTTCTGTGTTTTCTCCAGATCTGGGTTCACTCACTTTGTTCGTCTAATCCAGTGCTGCCAGTTCTTGCTTGAAAAACAAGCAACCTGACAAACATGCCTGAAAAAAATGACTTCTCACGGTGTTTTCTGGGCCTTTCTGAAGCCCGACAGGCACGGTCAGGATTCTTCAAAACACTCACCTAAAAATATAAAAATCTCACTTAACAATAACAGCTTTAAATTGTTTAAGTTGTTTAAGTTTCTTCACGGCAGTCTAACATTGTGGTATAATCCAATTATATTCAAAACTGGTAGGTTGTTTTACAGGTCAGGAAGTATCTTACTGTGTTAGTGGATTCAGTGTGAATCAGGGCTGTCAAATGTGTGGCTGGGCTAGACTAACACGTCGCCGGTTATATCATGAAGTATTTGATGAGGACAAATCAATGGTACTTTTTTTGCACTAAGCAGGCTGCAACATAATCGTTTGAAAATAATAAGAGATAAATACTGTTCATATTGAATTTTTTTCTCATTTCTTTTAAATATGTTTTTGACGATGTCACCCATCACCATAGGGCTGTATTAAAATCGTTTGAACACTACAGCTTATACAAATCACAAGATACAAATGAGAGTTAAATTTCTCTTACCAGGAGGCCTATTTTGCCAGTCAATTAAGCAATTTTAAATACTCCTTAGAGGCTGCACTGTAGTGCATGAGCCAAGATGTATTCCCTGATTTTCAGTTACAGGAAGATGAAGACACGCTAAAGTCATAATACGTGTTTAGTTTTGTCTTTGGAAAGACTTGACAGTCAGGTAGTGACAAGGGCCAAATATACCTTCCCTGTCCTTGTTGACTTACTGTCTTTGGGCAGGAGTTTGGTGTTACTTATATATACTTATAATATATTTACTTATATATATATATATATATAGAGGTGTGAGGTGTGTCCATCGGGTGTGTCCATCGGTTTTGTGCAGAGATCCAGAATAGGCTATATTATAGAACAGGCCTCATGTTGTGCTGTTTTTATATTAAAATTGCTCTTTTTTTGTATATGTTTTGCATATTTTGTCATGTGGTTACTAGTTACTTTGGGGCTCTATGCCAAACACTGAAGATGTTTCTAATTCTGCTCAATTGACTCAATGAAAAATACTCTGGTACATGTGACAAAAGAACAGGCTTCTGTCTAAAGCAGTTGGTGACATTTCACCTGAAGTCCTGAGGTTTCTTTCAGGAACGTACACTTTTCATACAGCACAATTTAAATGTCATCACCATCATTTAAATAATTCCCACCCACACACATGCAAACACGGGTACGAGGCCTGGCTGAGTGGTGTTGTCACTGTTGAACAGACACTGAACTTCTGACACTGAACTTCTGACACTGAACTTCTGACGCACAGAAGAGTTCAGGTTTCATCATGAATTGTCTGAAGAACAGCAGATGTCAAACTCTCTTCAGGTTAATGAAGCTGAATGTGGATTCTAGGATGAGAGAATCTGTCTTTGTTAAAATATGTCGGACTATCATTCATCTTTTTATGTTTTAATGTTATCAAAACAGACGAAAGAATGACCACTTCTTAAACTGTTCTCTTCATTCTTAGTCACTTTTTGTCTTTATATTTTAGTTAAATAATATTTTAGTTAAAAATATTTTAGTTTAGTATTTAAAGTATTTACAATATTTACAAACAATCAGTATTAAATAATCACATTGGGTATGTTGGATTTATCACCATAGAGTGTTGGTGATAAATGATACACTTGCGAGTATTCATTTCTAAACACACTGAGGGTCTAAAATTGACTTCCACTGTGTTTGTATAAGCAACACACGGAGTGCAATGATAGGATGTTTAACTTGCCTGTCAAACTATGTATTTACATTGTGATCATGTGTTTTTAGGGGAGGCTTTAAAGAGCGCTCTGAAGGGAGGACGGGATCTTTTGCTTTCGAAGCTGGCTTGCTATTGCTAGCCTCTCTGAAATTGCATACCCTACCTTTAATCACAGCTGTTGACATGCTACCGAGATTTTGACTAAGTACAAATAGAAATATTGTAGTAGTAATTAATCATCAATCTGTATGTTGCGACATCTCCTGAAAATGGGAAAACATGCACACTGTGTTTTCTGTCTGAATTTTCATCAGATTTATTAGATAACACAAAAACAACTCTGAACATTGTGTCTTTGCTGTAAGGCAGGCCCTCAAACCATCTAAAGAAAAACTGAAGCAAAAAGAGAGAAACTGCACTTCTACAGGACATGCGAGTTTGACCAGTAAAGATTTAAGGCTTCCGGGTTAAATTCACACACATTATATAGATTGATTCATAGAGAGTACACATTAACAGTATATATGCACACCAACAGTACATGCATTGAGAAGAGATATACTTTGATACTTTTGATATGTTGCCATATATATTTTGATATGTTTGATATATATATATATATATATGTACAAATATGGCTCTCTGGACATAATGATTAAAATGATTATATAAAGGTTTCATGTCTATTCTCTGGAAGAAATGCTAATAACTGAACTCTGTCAATTAATTTCTAACATGTCAAAGTTATTGATTAACGATTATTTTTATTATTATTAAACTTTTTGTAGTTAAAGTCCAGATTTATGACTGTTGTACTGACAAAGTTTTCATAACATGATGAAAGTGCTTCATAAGGATAATTATTTATTGAGAAAAATTTCTAATGATTATTAGGACATTTAGAGTGTAAAGTATACTGATGATCAGTTCCCATCACATTTATGATATAAACTGCAGTACAGTTGCTCTCCAGATGAAATGTCTTCTAACCTTAATATTTTCCCCATTTTATGCTGATGTAATTTTCCAGTCCCATGTTCTTTAACTTTATACTGATCTGAAAAACCGGCAAGATACAAATCAGACCACTTGAAAAACTGACACATATCATTGGGTTATGGTTTCTGTGGACAATATGAGTGTGCTTGTCTATGCAAACTTTATAATGCAGAATAATGAATCTGAACACAGTATTTCAGACAGACACATACCTCATTCAGAATGACGGTCTGCAGTGAAGGATCATTCAGATCACAATTTCCACCACAGGACAAGTTCAGTCTGAGAAGATGTCTTTGATATACTTTCCAGGAGAAAAATAAAGATATATGCAAAATAGAAACATGTAAATGCATGAATATACGACACAGCTGTTGTAGTGACAGTTTGAAAAATGATAATTTGCAGAGGTAAACTCACCATCATAACAGATAAAAGGATGCTGATCATAACAGCTATATGAAGTCCATTTCCCAGAGTCAGTTGTTGACATGGCAACACAATTACCAACTGCTGTTGGTTGTCCTGCTGCCCAGTTTCTATAGAAGAGACTCCATTGATCGGACCACTGCCATGAGTCCAAGAACAGACCAGTCCAGACCGACAAGCTTGGTCCAACAAGAGAATATAGCTGGCTCTGCTCCACAGAGCTGCGGACACTGACCAAGTCAGTGTGATACTGTCTGCAGTAACTCTGAGCATCTCTCCAGTTTTTCGAAATCTGTATCAGGACGTTTCCGATATTTTCTGTTGAAAGATGCAAAACAAAAATCAGGTCTCAACACTTCAGCTACAACTAAATATATTTCACGCTACTCACCATTGTAGCACACAAAGTATATTAAGTAATTGCATGGATAATCATTCCAAATTCCTTTGGCAAAATTAACACATGCTCCGTCACCAGAAGGTTCTCCTGCATCCCAAGCCTTGTACTGCGCAAGAGTATCATCTCCCAAAGACCAGCCCCAACGACTCAGTGTCGCCCCCTTCAGTCCAATCCACACTGCTCCACTGTATCCAGAATCCACTATATTCATCAGTCTGTTCACATCATTCATAGAGTCTACAGTAGCCAGATCAATGTGCTTCTGTCTGCAGTAAGTCTGAGCTTCTAGCCATGTCATATTCTGATTTATGTAGTAGTACTTTCGCTGAAAATCAGAAGCGCTGCACGAAAGGCCTGTTAAAATGAACATGTTGAAATACACGCATGTGCACGTATACATGTGAAAAGAGATTTAAATGAGGACACCAACCTGACAGCAGAAGCAGCAGAAACAAACTCATGTTCATAACTGCTGTCACAGCTCCTCTCTGCCACCTGAACACACCAAATGACATTTTTAAGAAAGACGGGCAGGAAGTTTAGTCTGCATCGTATCATGTTATTTTCCTTCAATGCAAAAGATGATAAAGGTTTTACTTATATATACACACTGTAGCACTGAATTTAACGTTCAGAAAGCTAACTGATCAAGTTCAAGAACTGTTGTTGTGCGGGAGATTCTTTAAAATTCATTTTGATTTCCATGTAAAAAAAATAACAGCATTCAGGTTTGGAATATGATGGTGAGAAAATAATAGTATTAATTGTAAAATGTATATTCTACTTTATTCAGCGTTATTTATTCTATTCTACGTTTTTAGTTTGGAAATTGTTCTGACAAAGCTCAACTCGGACCTTCGTTCCTTTTAAAGGTTAATTCAAACAGTAAAAATAATAGACAAAAAATGTAAAAAACACCAGTCAGACAATTCTAAAATACAACAGCGTGTTTGTGTCACTCAGAGCTGTGGTAAACCTACTGTTTGCCTTTTGTGTCATTACTGTGAGGTCAGTAAATGTGTTGTGTTAGCGTTACGATTTGACTGTCTATGTAGGTGAAAAGCTTGTGTGTTATTCAGTGTGTTATTATATGTTTGTTTTATTCAGATGATGTCACGTCTGTCATTTAACATTCATAATCACAAATAAAATACTGCAATAAAAGAGAATTCAAATTTCTTACCTTAAAATGTCTTTAACTCCTTGATATTATTACACACAGACTTGTGTCACTTTCTGTGCTTCAGAGCACTCTTAAGTGATTTTACTCCTGTAGTTAATTTCAACACTCTGTGGTTCAGCCTGATCATTTCAGAAATCATAGAAACTGCGGTCACTCTTTTCCTGGTGGGCGGTTTTTGATCAGAGAATATGCAAAAAGGACTAGACCTTTTGTAGTATAGACAAATGTCCGGCTATGACTAAACTTTCCTTTACAAAGAACTATATGTTGTTTTTTACACTAAGCATTCTGCAGCACAAGCATTAATAATTCTAATATTGTAAAAAGAAGAACTCAATAGTTTTTTTATATTTAAGCTACTTTCCGTTGGTTTTGTTTCACACATTGTGTAACGTCATTGGTCACTGTACGGCTCTTGTTTTGTGTATTGAAATTGTTAGTCAAAAGAGCAGTGCTGTTGCTAACACGCTTTGATAGCTTTTCCCTACGAGATAGACAAAACATTTTCTTACCACAAAAGCTCGTCTTGAAGATATTGCGATACACTGTTCTCAAGTATACTTGAACTTTAACTCCATAAAAAATTGCTGGGTTTAAATAAGCATGCCCGTTATGAGATACAGATCAGAGCTATATTTGACACCTTTTTTTGTGTACTGTGTGGATTTGTGTTTGTAAGGTCTACAGTCAGGTAATGTGTGATCCTCATTCTGTTGGTTTGTAATGCCCAGTTTTTAGGTCTGTAGCTATTTACAAAATCAGCAAGGGTATCATGGCCAGTGTTTTAAAACCTGTTCAAAAAGTGAATCTGTAGTGCACACCAGCCTTACACATAAATCAAAATCATACAAGCGTTGTTGTAACAAGGTCCAAATCACCTTTCTGTGTTTGAATCTGTAATTAACTACAATTAATGGCGATGAGTTGGATGTGTATACTGAAAATGATCTTTCCTCCTGAAAGGTATGACTGAAATACCGTCTGTATTTCAATGTGTGAGATCAAAATAAGCTGTAATAGGGAACAGACCTTGTTCTGTGCTGTTGATTTATTCAAATAGCTCAGTTCCTTTGAATACGTTTTTGCATACAGACACTCTGTCAACACAGTGAATACGTTTCAAGCCCTGTTCAATTTACATAGTGAAAATGAGCAGCGTAGACTTACACTTAAAATGTTTAATTGTTATTTTCCAATATTCATTAATATGTAAAAGATAATATAACTGGAGCTTATGCAGTAAGCTCCAGTTATTTGCACTTTAATAAAGCAATACTGCACATAATAATGATGCATAATTTGAACTGTCAGATTTCAGGGTCAGATTTGGTGGAAAATGTCAGTCAGACCGTCAATCAGACTGTCCTTCTGATCGCCAGTCAGTCTGTCCATCTGATTGTGCGTCCTTCTAAAAACATTTTAAAAATCTTTTAAAAATAGCAAGCTAGATGATGACTACAAAGCAGGAGCAAAGAAGCTTTCTTTAGGATGAGAAAAAATATTTATATAATATTTATATTTATTTAAATAGCTATTTCAATCCTTTGAAAATTTTTTTTTATATATATATTTTTTTTTTTTTTTTTTTTTTTTTTTATATAAAAATATAATATATATATATATATATAATATATATGTTGCTTCCTCAGAGTTCGAGTTACTGATAAAATAGTAGGGGTTTTAAAGTTTGCTAGTATTTAAAGCATATTTTTCTTCAGCAAGGACTAGCAATAGTGTGGACTGATAAATCTGCACATGGTTTGTCTTAAAGCGTATTAAAAACTTTGCATAAACATATAAACAACATTACAAACCTTTCAACACAGAGGGTCTTTAAAGCTGGTTTTACAATGCCAGTTTGACTTCCTCTAAATGTTGAATACATGCAAAAAACACTGAAGTTGTAGCTTTAGATTAGTCATCAATCTTAATGAAAACACAATGAACACAAATATTGTTCCTGTCCATTACATTTGCATCACATTTATTATGCACTGCATTAACAACATTAAAACAGTCACATTGTCATAATCACAAAACAGCATTAAACAAAAGAAGAGACAAAAGACAAAAAGAACAGAGATTGAATTCGAAACAACCAGCAGTCCACTAGGAGGACTCAGCAGACGTCAAAGCATTAAAGGAACAAATGATAAATGATTGTCAGTGATTTTAATTGCTGCTTTAACAATAATATAGATTATTGGGAAATGTATTGAACTCCAACAAACATTTTACAACTCTAATAACATGAAAATAATGAAAAAAGAAATAATAATAAAATAAAGGATGGATGGATAGATAATTACATTTTGTCATACAGTTGCTCTCCAGATCTCCAGCCTCGTAACATTTAATTTTTTCCCCAGTTTACACTGACGTCTTTTTCCAGTCCCATGCTCTTTAGTTTTTTACTTATCTGGAAGACCAGCAAGATACAAATCAGATCACTTGAAAACGTATGGTATCTTATACATATTAGTGTTATCCTTGAATAAGAATGATATAAACAATAATCATACTTTTCACACATTTCTGATAAAGGTAAGGAGGCTCACATGAGAGCCCATCTCTGTCAAGTCTCTTTGATATGTCTATGGCGCCACCTAATTTTTGTTTGTGGGATTTTTTTTGCCTGTTTTATGCCAGTTTTGTGAATTTTAGGTTTAAACAATATTACATCACACCTCTCCTAACTTCAGAAGAAGGTTTTAAGAGAAATTCCTTCAGATCTCACCACTAATACTTTAGGTTTAATATCATAAATAATTACTATAATTTTAAGTAACTGGTCGTGAGATCATGTATTTAATTTTTGTTTTCTTAAACTGCTACAGCCAGTACATGGAAAATTGTGGTAATGTACTAGAGTCTGATAATGAATCTGATCACAGTATTTCAGACAGACACAAACCTCATTCAGAATGACAGTCTGTAGAGACGTATCATTCAGATCACATTTTCCACCACAGGACAAGTTCAGTCTGATGATCTGCTTTTTATAATCTATTTCAGGAGAAATACACAGTAAAGGTTATCCTCATAACAGAAACGCATCGATACACAAATAGATACCACAGTTGTATGTAATGACAGTTTAAATAAATGTTTTTATTGTTAAAGGTGCAATAATGTAATTATTGCTTTTTAAAGCAATAACAAAAGTGCAGCTTGATGAGGCTGTGAAGAGTTGTTCCCTGCATCAGACGGGACATTGAAAGACGGCTCAATAAGGAGGAATGTTGCGCTGGTTAAAATTGCAAATTGTTTCAGATTTAAATACTGTTGGAAATATTCAGGATAATAAACATACACAAGTGAACAAAATATATAATACTGTGCTAGTGTGTTTTGGATATTTTAATGCAAAACTCTTACATATTGTGCCTTTCACTGGATAAACTCACCATCATAGCAGATAAAAGGACGCTGTTGATCACAGCTGTAATGAGACCATTTCCCGGAGTTCGTTGTTGACATGGCAACACAATCACCCAGTGCTGTAGGTTGTCCTGCTGCCCAGTTTCTAAAGAAGTGGGCATATTGATCGGACCACTGCCAAGAGTCCAAGAACAGACCAATCCAGACCCACGCTGAAGTTCCAGCAAGAGAATATAGCTGGCTCTGCTCAGCAGAGCTGCGGACGATGGCCAGGTCGGTGTGATACTGCCTGCAGTAGCTCTGAGCATCTCTCCAGTTTTTATATAAATACACCATAGTGTTTCCAATACTTTCTGTTGAAAGGTGCAAAATGAGAAAGGTTTCATCTCTTCTTCACAGGTAATCTGAATATTTGCACAGACAAACAGCTACTCACCATTGTAGCAGGCAAAGATTATAGAACTTGAACAACTCAAACCGTACCAATATCCGTAGGCAAAAAAGGCACAAGTCACGGTACCACTAGGATTTCCTGAAGCCCACTTGCTGTATTGTGGAATAGTGTTTTCTCCCAAAGACCAGCCCCATTGACTCTGTGTCGCCCTCGTCAGTCCAATCCACAATGAGCCGTTGTATCTAGAATCCACAGTTTTCATCAGTCTGTTCACGTCATTCATACAGTCTACAGTAGCCAGATCAATGTGATTCTGTCTGCAGTAAGTCTGAGCTTCTAGCCATGTCATATTCTGATTTATGAAGTAGTACTTTTGCTGAAAACCAGAAACGCTCCACAAAAGGCCTGTTAAAAAAACATTGAAAAATTGCAAAAATAAATATGAATTGAATTAAATGTAAGCGTGTTCGTGTACATGTAAAAACGGATTTACATGAGGACACCAACCTGACAGCAGAAGCAGCAGAAACAAACTCATGTTCATAACTGCTGTCACAGCTCCTCTCTGCTGCTTCATCATCACTGATGCTGCTGGATGCTGAGAAGAGCAACAGGACGTTACACATCACACATTTTCTCCAGCACAGTTTTCATAAGTATGGAGTGCAGTGAATGTACATTATCTCAAATTTACAGTGGCTACATCATAGCATGATGTTAGTATGATTTGGCATGATGATCTGTAATAATGTCCACTGTACATTTTTGATGGAAAGACATTCGATAACACAGTGTATGCAAATTATGAATAAACCGCAAAATGTGGACCAGGGTAGAGTTGCACCAGCTAGTCCAAGTTTATACTTAAATTGAAACGTCCACAGTAAAGAGTTTATAACTACTAGTTAGTTTGTAATGAACTCTGAATCTATTCAATCAAAATTCAATCTGACAAATCCAATAGTAGACTTCACATTTGTGAGCAGAAGTTGTAACATGCGTGAAATGCCTCTTAAAAAAGTGTAAACGGTTTACCAGAAGCACCAACACACACTGTGGCATTAAATGCAACATAAAGATAAGAGAAAAATAAATCAGTGGTTTTCTTATTCAAATAGCTGATTTCCATCGAAGATGTTCTTGCACATTGTATTATCATACTGCAGTGTTGCTAGACCTCGCTAAATAAACAAGCCTTGTGTGATAAAACATATATAATGTGAAGTGTTGTTGTATTTAAAGTGTAAAGATTCCTCATAATTAACAGCATATGGGTTTGAAAAGACATTTCGGTCATGTTTTTTAAATAATGTGTATATTCCAATTTGTTTTCTATAGACAGTTCTAGGTTCAATAGATACATCATTGTCCTGAATATTCCACCCCTGTTTTGTCTTCATATATATCAGGTGCTAACAAAGAATAAAGGAGCTTGAGCTGGAGTAGGATACAACACTCTTTTGCTCCCTGGATCCCGTATTCCAGTGTCCTTTTCTCATAATATCCACAGCCACAAGATTTGATTAATTTAGGAAAAGGAAACCCAGACACAACCTATCTGTCTATTTTTATATATGATATATAATTTGTATATTTGAGATATAATTTTAAATATATAAATGTTATATATTTAAAATTATATGATATATAAAACAGAGTTAATTTCCTACCTCAGAACTGTCCTTTAAATCCTTTATATTTTTTACACAAGTTCACAACTCCAAATTCAGTTCTAATGGTTTCACAAACAAACTGTGGCGGTCACATTTCAGTCAGGTCTCTTCATCTCTGAGTGGGCGGTTCTTCATCAGAAAAGATGCAATTTGAATCGAACCTTCTGCTGTGTAGTCAAATGTCTACACAAAACTAACACACCCCCAGCTCACTGCATTAATAGTGTATTAGCTTTGGCAACTGTGTTCATGTTTATAGATTCATTCTTAATGTTGGTAAACTAGATTAAGAAGGTGTTACGAACGTTTCAAAGAACGTTTTGTGCAACAGGAAGTTTCTGTGGATCAGGAAGGTTCTTTATGGAACAGCCAGAAAGAACTTTTGAAGAAGCTGTTTTTATTGAGAGTGCAGCAACAGCAGTGCAGTACTTTTGGCACTATTTACATGGAACACATTTGCGTTCAACCAACTTCCTCATAATCAGTGCAGAAAAGCTGATTAATATCAGTTTTAGGAGATGAAAAAGTTAAGCCCACATTATAACATGTTTGATATATTCTCTGAAAGCAAAAGTCTGAATTATGTACCTGGAAAACTTATTTATACACATTCAATTAAAACATATTTTGCCTGTGTTGTCGTAACTATATTTAGAATGACTGATTGCTGCTTTTAGTTATACGTATTTATTTCTCTATTTTTTTATTTATATATATTTGTTGTGTAGCAGGTTTCTGCTTTGCTTGTCACATTGTTGTGGTTTGTGTGTTGTTTGTCTGGTTTATACCATTGAGTCTGACGGCAGCTGTGACAATAAATCATTCTCATAATTTCATAGTGCATTTTCAACTTTTTATTCAAGCTGGCTGGCCTTGATACGAATACAGTAACTTATTTTATTTTTGACATAACAAACTCTTCTAAAAGTTCAGTATGCAGAACCCAGAATAAATAAACATTTGAGGATGATCTTATTATATCTTTTTAGCATTAATTAAATTGTAATGTTGTGACAACGGTAATAAAAGACACACCACATACTCTCACCATTAGAAGCAACATGACATGGACCTTATAGATTGTTAAAGATTTAACAGCTTGGTTAACTGCTACAGAGAGTAAACAGTGATTTTCTGTTAAGTAAGCCCAGACATTTGTTTAATCCTTTTGGTTGCTTGCCACAGCTGTCTGCGGATAGACTACTGGTGAACTACTGATACCTATTAAAGCACAAATACTGTGTTACTATTATGCAGATGCACCTGCAGTTAAAAGTTTTGAGACAATTAACTTTAATAGTTATATCTGTTAACATTATATCCTTTATGTTTTACACATTATTCTAATATTCTAAGATTTTGCTTTGTAACCAAAAGCACTATACAAATAAAACTGAACTGAATAACAAGAAATCAGTAGTTTTCATATTTAAATAGCTGATTTCCATTAAATGAATTTGCACAAAAGTTTTTGCACATTGTATAACATCACAGGTCACTTAAGGGCTCTTGTTTTGTGTATTGAAATGATTTATATTCAAAAAGGCATTTATGTGTTAGATACAGACAAGACTTCTGGTACCACAAGATTCATCTCGCAAATACTTTAATGCACACTGCTCTGAAATATACTTAAACATTAATTTCCCAAGATTGTGTAGCTAAATCATTTCCAGCAAGGCTATGATCGTTCTCCATTCTAGTCAAGTATTGGGCGCAATCCAAATACATTATTTCTTACACATACATACATCTCTTACTGTCCCAAGTCACACACACACCTTGTTATTTGTCCATGTTGTACACCTCTTGTACCATTAGCATCTGGGTTCACTTCCATCATCAGTAAAGTGTTGCCTATTCTTTGAAAGCAAACATGTGATTAAAACAAGTGACTTGTCTTTGTGTTTTCTGGGCCTTTCTGGAGTCTGACAGACAGTCACAATGAACCGTCCAAAATAAGATGCAGTATAGACTATTAGACCAAGCGCAGTGACATCAAATATCTCCATTCATTTGCTCATATCAAACTAATAATTAAGACAATATTAGGCTGCAATAAACAGGCTGCAACATAATCATTTAAAAATAAATAAATGCTTTTCATATTCAAATAACATTTCTATTGAATATGTTTTTACTTATGCAGGTCACTGGTCACCGCAGGGCTGTTTACAATTTGTTTGTATTAAAATAGTTTGAGCACTACTGCTCATACAAATCACAAAATACAAATGAGAGAATGATTCACAATCAGGTAGTGTGTAATCTTCATTCTGTTCACTGTGTATTTTCTATTGTGGGTTGTTCTTTTGCTCAGTTCTGTTTACTGTTGTTTGAACTTTTCTGTTTAAAGCGCTTTAGAGGTGAACTTTTGTAAAGATTTTTTGGTTTCCGTCCTGCCAACTAGCTTTTTGATACCTTTGAGAAATTTAAGAGAACGTTCCCTGTTAGTTGGGCAGAAATCACTGTCAGATTTAGCCAGTCAGAGTGCTCAGAGGTGTTTACCACCTGCCAGTCATGTTGTGCGTTCACAGCTCAAGCAGAGAGCCAGAATAAGATTTATTATGGCACAGAACTTGTGCTGGTTTTATATTCAAATTAGTAATTTCCTATGAATACGCTTTTGCATGCTCTGTATTCTGTCCTGTGGCCACTGCGGGGCTCTGTGCCAACACTGTTTCTAGCCCTGTTCAATTTACCCATTTAAAACAGGCTGTGATTGTAGGCTTATGCTTAAAACAGTTAATCATTTCCATGAATCACTACTACTCCAAACAAACAGCAGCCTAACTGATCAGGCGCTTATGAGCATAAAATAAAATGTGTTGCTTTAAAAATAACTCACGAGCAAGAGCAGATGTTAAACAAAACAACAGCTTAACAATGGAAAGTATATACTGTAAATACATAATGAAAAAATTAGGGAGTGTCCAAAAAGCTCTCTTGTGGAACTAATTCCTTACACAACAAATTTGGGGATCTGCTTTTAATTTGCAAACAAGAACAAGAAACATGAACAAAACCTAAACAGATGTTATAGCTAAAGCAAGTGTATACAATATAAAAAACAAATTCAGGGAAAAAATCAGTTTAAAATGGACTCCAGTAAAAGTGCAAGAATGTAATACAATGAAAGTAATGACATAGGCAACAATGTTATATATACACTACTGCATTACCTGTTGCATTTGCCCTGAAGGGACAATACATGTATGCATTAAGAAAAGATATATTTGAACAAAAATCTCTCTGAAATTGATGATTAACGATTAGGTTTCATATCAATTCTCTGGAAGCCAAGTGAAATATTTTACCTGCCTTTCAAAAAAGTACATAAGATAATAGAAGACTCAGAATAGAAGACATGTTTTTTTGGGGGCATCATGTTTGCACCTTTTGGGTGAATGTTTGCACCTTTGTAACAGTGAGTCTCTCATTTGTCCTCGGTGTGAAAAGATGGATCTCAACATCATATAGTCACTGTTGAAAAGGAGTGAAATATGCAGACGCTGCTGGAAAAGCAACAGAAGCTGCAGGAGTTTTCTAAAGGACAACGGACAGCTAAAAGCTCAAGATAAACAAGAGACTCATAAACAACTGTCACAAAACATACAAACCAAGCTGCTGACCATCCACATAACAATGCAGTATTAAAAATCAAGTGTACACTTCATTTATGCAGTAATTTGAAGATTAGGTCTCATCACATTTGATTTAAATTTGCGGTACAGTTGCTCTTTAGATGAAACACCTTAATTTTGTCCCCAGTTTATGCTGATGTAATTTTCCAGTTCCATGCTCTTTAATTTTTCACTGATCTGAAAAACCGACAAGATACAAATCAGACCGCTTGAAAAATGTCACACTAACACACTAACACATCTTTCATAGCTTTAAATCATAATGATAATAATTTTATATTATTATAGCTGTAATAGGATTAATATATCGTTGCTGTGGTGTTCAAATCAAACAAGCCCACATCTCTAAGTCTTTTTGATATGAATATAAGTATATGGGACCATTTAAGTCAGTTACTTTAAAGAGATAGTTGGTAGATAATGTATTTCTTAAACTGTTAGAGCCAGTACACACCTGGAAAATTGTATTACTGTACCAGAATGTGAGGAACTGAAGTATTAAGATGAGACACATACCTCATTCAGGACAACGGTCTGCAGCGAAGCATCATTCAGATCACATTTTCCACCACAGGACAAGCTGAATCTGAGAAGCTGTCTTCAATGTACTATCTCAAGAGAAATATAGAATTAAAGTATTCCTCAGAATAAGGACACACATACATACATGATACATATAAAGTGTGTGTTTGCAATGACAGTTCAACGAATGATCATTGGCCATCATTTTATTCTGTTAACAGGTAAACGTTGTAAACCTTGTCACCTTCATCAGATAGATAAAAGGATGCTGTTCTTCACAGCTGTATTGAATCCATTTCCCAGAGTCAGTTGACATGGCAACACACGCACACACACAGTTTCTGTGATTTGTGGCGAATACACAATGTATACACAGTCAGAGCGAGATGGAGCCAGTACGCAGATTTTGGCCGTTTGGAGTCAATAGATTTCACAGAAAACTGTGTACGACGCACATGATGGGTACACACACTGCTATTTCTTTTGAAATCATTTGCATATGAAGTCATTTGGTCACTGGTCATAGTAGGGCTATGCCAAAACAAAAAATCAAAATCTACATAAGACATTTACATGTTGCCCAGAAGACCAAATAATAATTTGCCTTTTTGAGCATCAGTGAATGTTTGCACATTTTGTAAACAGGAAGATGCTGAAAAAAGCAAAAATGAACAACTATCACAAAACATAAAAACAACACACAGCATTAAAAATGAAGGGTATGTAAACTTATATACAGAAAAATCATTTATAATGAGCACTTCAATATTCCATAAAAAACAGGAAAAGTATGTCTTGATTTTATGGTGACTTTAACTCATTCTGTGTCAATCCGGCCCAGCCAGCATGGATGAAGATAACAGAATTAACAAGATGCCACAGTTCAGTTCACATTTCCTGAAATGCATCGTTACCCAACTATATTTTACCCAGTAAAGCGATCAACGATTTAAAATAGAAATGACCTTTATAGATGTTGGAGTGCAGCAGAACTGAAATGTTATGCACAAAATACTTTTGTTTAAAAATATATATAAATATAATATTATAAATATATATATATATTATAGATGCCCCAGAGCAACCCAAAAAACACTGGTCTGAAAGCCACAAGTGTAACAAAGTTTTTTATTTTTTATTAAGGTTCTTGTAAGCTTTTTGTCTAGCATGGCACATTTCCAAAAAAAGCCAGAAGAGAGCACCAAACACCACTTACCAAATGATCAGAAGAAAACTTTTATAAATGACATTAAGTTGCATTAATTAATTATATTAAGTTGATAAAGGGCGTTTTCACTGAATAACTGCGATAAAACCAAGCACATATTGGTCAGTATTATGAGACAGATGAAAAACCCAAACAACAATTTACAAAGTATGTACCAAGTGTTTCCCATATCAAATGTCTGAATGAAAGACTGAACTTTGAGTGTTGCGGGGACTCATTTATCCACAGTAACACACGTTGCGTGGAAAACAACAGTAATATGTAAGTTTCTTATACTAAATCTGACGTAAACAATGCATTTTACATCAATATCTATTTTGTTTCTGTTATGACTGTGTGGCGTGCCCTTATAAATGTTATACATGTTGTTATGTTATGTTATGTTATGTTATGTTATGTTATGTGCTATATGTTATACGTTGTGTTATGTTATGTTATATGTTATGTTATATGTTGTGTTATGTTATATGTTATATGTTATATGTTATGTTATGTTAGTTATGTTATGTTATGTTATGTTATGACTCCCTTGCACAAATGGATGCATTACCTACTGTTGCTTAAACATTTCTTTCATGAAATGAAATAATGAATAAACAAAGAACGCATGCGGATATGTTGGCTTAACATGATTTTTATGTTCATCTGCAATTGTTATAGCAATTCCTCTCAAAACAAAATATGGGGTAGAAGTGCAAAATAAGCAAACGTTATAAAGACAAAAAGATAAAGATAAAAAGATAAAAATACACAATACAGTAATATATAGGTTATATATACACACTACACAATAATATATATATACAACCACACAAACACAAAATTGTACACATTGATTTTTTAACAGTGGCTAGATGGTGAAATATTGTCTGCAGTGCATCTGTCCAGTACTTTCTATTGAGAGATGCAAAGTAAGAATTAGGTATAATCTTTTCAATTAAAAATTAACATGAATAAACAACCCACTACTCACCATCTGTAGAACACAAAGTGTGGGATTATAGCATGAATGGTACAATGAACAAAAGGCAAACATTTATCAGCCACAGTGACTCTGTGGCGCCTTCTTCAGTTCAACCCACAGCGACCTACCCAGAATCCACTATATTTACTAGCCTGTTCACATTTATAGATGTTTACAGTAGTCATGTTAGTCTTCTTTAACATTGTTGTAAGTCAAACCAGTTTTTTATTGTCCTGTAAATCCTATATATAATTAATAGAGAAACTTCTCCTGTCACCTCAGGAGGGTGGCGAGCATGTATTGCAGTGTTTTCACTACATTTCGGATTGGTTAAACTAATTCACTCGATATTATAAACCTCCTAGTCACTCTAATCTCAGATAACCACACCCATGCAAAACTAGTACATTATATCCTGTACCTTTGCATGTTTCATATTTAAATAGCTAATTTCTACTGTCAGTCACACTGATTGTCTTGTTGTTTCTTTTTTACACGGTTTTACAGAAATGGACAAAATGTGAGGTCGTGAATGTGTGGTGTGCATTTTGACTTCAACATTTTGACTTCAACATTAGAAAGGATCAACAGTATGAACTTGGTCAATGTTTAGCAGTAAGCATGTAAAGCACACATATGTGGTAAACCATGGACGAGTTGTGAGAGAGTTGAGAGGGCTGCATACAAAATGTATACGGTTTCTTATTACTTACTATAATTTTATTACCAATTACAAAAATGACAATTAAAATACAGTACAGTTATATGATTAGATAGATAGATAGATAGATAGATAGATAGATAGATAGATAGATAGATAGATAGATAGATAGATAGATAGATAGATAGATAGATAGATAGATAGATAGATAGATAGATAGATAGATAGATAGATAGATGATAGGCATTCCTTAAAACATTTTGCTTTCACTTTTCATAACTGAACTACATTTAAATTCTTAGATACTAAGATGGCAGAGACTGGCTGTGGCAAGATGGTTTTAAATAAGACACAAAGTCCTTCACAGAGGTCTTGTAATCAAAGCAATAGTAGCTTCTTTACAATTCAAACATGGGAATGAATCAGCACACTTTAAATGAAATGAACAATGCTGGACCTTCTATCCAGCTTTGTGGATGAACCAATTCAGACAACATGTAGCAGGTTCTGTTCCACAGGGCTGCAGAAGGTTTCCAGGTCTTGTCTGCAGTAATTGGTATCAGGATGTTTGTCATGCTTTCTTTTAAAAGATGCAAAACAACAGTCAGGTCACAATACTTATTTGTGACCTGATTTGTGACATAATAGTGCTTGTTGTCAACAAACACTATTATGTTTGATGAGTCTCACCTTCTGGCCGGGGCAGGTATTGTTTAACTTGTCAGTGTTCAGCGGAAAGTGTTAAGTATCAGTAATCTAACACATCTGCTGAGCAAACACGTGTTAATGACATGCAGAGACTCGAGTCAGCAACACATTGTGTTTAACTGCCATGTACTTTCATTTAAAGTCCCCATGAAATCATTTTTTTATTTTTTTTTAAAGTTTTTCCTCTTGGTGTAAATATGTTGGTCTTAATATCATCTATAAAATATTATGATTCAAAAAATTGACAAAATTCGCTTTTCAAAGATACACAAATGTAAAACTTAGTCTTTCACGTGCACCCACAAAAGTCTAGAATTCTCCTCAAATTTTCTGTCCAATCAAATGCTCTTTACAATACCACAATACTATTACTAGACTAAAAAATACACAGAGGCGACTCCTGAAATCACCCTGCAAATGTTCAAACTACCTCAAAATAGCTGCAGAGGTGGCAAACATTACACTAGCTGTAGCAACATCAACATTTCTTATTCCCCAGCTGGTTTTGAATGACACAAGGTCCTTCACAGAGGTCTTGTAATCAAACTAATAGTTGCTGCTTCTTTACAATTCAAACATGGGAATGAATCAGCATTTGAAAGGAAATCTTTTCGCCTGTCCAGCTCTGAGTGAAGAACGAATGAAAAACTCTGATTGACTTTTTCACAGAATACAGTCTGTCATTTAGGTGGAGTGTTACGTCTGTAGATGTGATGCTGTTTGTCGCTCTGGGTCTTTTTCAGATGTTCTGATTGTGATTATGGGTGGAAAAATGGATGCATTAGGCAATGCTTATTTCTCTTTCACTTGTTGTTTGTATGCTACATGTTTTGTACAACGTTTTCCACGTTTTTTTACGTCATAGACAAAATAAACAAAAAACAATTTAAGGTTGAATGTTCCAGACAGTTCAACCAAGTTAATAAAGCTTCCACGCACAGAAAAGAAACATTAATGCTAGCAAGAGTTTGTTAAATTCTGTTTTATTTTTACAGCATGTGTGCGATGTGCTGTGTGCGATGTTTAGCAGTTTACAGAAAACAATGTAACAGAGGAAACTTGGAAAAAGACAATAATAAACAGGTAAACAGGAAAAAAACATGAAAAATGTGCAAAACAAATTCATAATCAGTGGGTAGTCCACTTCTTTCTAAACAATGTAAACAGTGTCAGTGCTAGCTGTTTAAGTTGTTAAAATATAAGATATTAATGTTACATTTTACGTTACAAACTGTGCATACATTGTAGATTAATTCCCATCACATTCATGATTTAAATATACACTTCAGCTCCAGATGAAACACCTCTTAGCCTTGATTTTTTCTCCAGTTTATGCTGAGGTAACTTCCCAGTCCCATGCTCTTTAGTTTTTCACTTATCTAGAAGACCAAATAAAGATACAAATGAGATCACTTGGAAATGATGGTTACACATATCTTTCTTAGCTCAAATAATAATGATAAAGGCAACAATTATAATGATGAAAAGATCATATTTTTTTTGCATTAAGTTTCGTGCAAGTCTGTGGCATTTTTTGCTGCTTCTGTCAGTCAGGTGTGGGTTTTAAATACAAGCCAGTATTTTGCTATACAAGGCAAGCAAAGCTAATGAGAATATTTCTATCTTTATATTGTCCATGTGGAAATAATTCAGAGAGAACACAATGCAGTTGAAACGTGCATGGGCAGATTACAGGTAGGCAGTGTGATTAGTTTATCAAACCTATTATTTAGATCAGCTTGTCCCATGAAACTCAAACACATTTCAACACGAATACTTTATATGCTAAATTCAATGACTACACTTTCAAAGAGCTGACTGGCTGTCAGAATGTGATTTTAAGATTTTCGGATTCCTTAAACCGTTTTAGCCAATGCACCAGAATCTGATAATGAATCTGATCACAGATTTAAAGACAGAGACCTGATTCAGCGTGGCAGTCTGCAGTGAAGCATCATTCAGATCACATTTTCCACCACAGGACAAGACGAATCGGAGAGTCTGTTTTTTATACGCTGGTTCAAGAGAAATAAAGTTAATCCTCAAACAGAAACACAAATACATACGCTTCACAGTTGTTTGTAATGACAGTTCAAAGAATAGTCATTTGCTTGAAGTATTTTGCACTGTTAACAGGTAAACTCACCTTCATAGCAGATAAAAGGATGCTGTTCTTCACAGCTGTATTGAATCCATTTTCCAGAGTCAGTTGACATGGCAACACAGTCACCTAGTTCTCCTGGATATCCGTTTTCCCAGTTTCTATAGAAGAGACTCCATTGGTCAGACCACTGCCAAGGGTCAGAGAACAGACCAATCCAGACCCACGGCCCAAATCCAATAACAGTTTGTAGCTGTTTCTGCTCCTCAGAGCTGCGGGCAATGGCCAGGTCAGTGTGATACTGTCTGCAGTAACTCTGAGCATCTCTCCAGCCTTTCCAGCTGTTTACTTGGATGATTCTAGTATGTTCTGCTAAAAGATACAAAATAAAACTCAGCACTTTTTTCAGCTATACTTAATAGATGCGCAGAAAAACAACTGACTACTCACCATCGTAGCAGGCAAATAACATAGGGATTGAACAATCCATTTCATTCCAAAATCCATTGGCAAAATAGGCGCATCTTGTTAGACCAGTAGGCAGACCGGGAGCCCAGCCGCTGTACTGTGCAGTATCATCTCCCAAAGACCAGCCCCAGCGATACTCTTTGCCCCTCCTCAGTCCAATCCACACTGATCCACGGTCCCCAGCATAAATCTTTTCAAGCATACGTCTCACATCATCTATAGAGTCTACAGTAGCCAGATCAGTGAATCTCTCTCTGCAGTAACTCTGAGCTGCTGCCCATGTCATACTCTCATTTATGTAGTGATACTTTCGTGGAAAATCAGAAGCGCTGCACAAAAGGCCTGTTAAAATGAACATGTTAAAATACACGCATGTGCACGTATACATGTGAAAAAATTTAAATGAGGACATCAACCTGACAGCAGAAGCACAAGAAACAAACTCATGTTCATAACTGCTGTCACAGCTCCTCTCTGCTGCTTCACTGCAGGACTGTAGGACTTTCACTCCTGTAGTTTAATTCTAAACGTTTAACTGAAGGTGTCACAGGATTATCTCAACACCTCCAGTCTCCAAAGGTCTTAGTTCAGACGTGACCCCACCCACGCGAGACTAACACCTCCCTTACCTTTTGCATATCTTAAATTTAAATAGCTTATTTCCATTGTCAGAGTCATTTAATTGTCATTGTACTGTCATTATTTATATGGGACATTATGTAAATCGTCAAATAATTTTTATTTTGTTTTACCTTATGACCAATAAACAGCTGTATATCAGATTGTAAATCAAAATTAAGAATATATTTTGATATACATTATACCTAACAATCACCTGAAAATATTATGTAAATATTAGGATACGTTTCTGTCAATTGAATGTTTTTCAAGCTCGGTTATGAGAATGATATTATACATCTGTACATAATAAACATAAAGAAACAAAAGAAAACATGAACAAAAGAAACTTAACCTAGCTCATGTTAGAAATGGAAAAAATATCACAGTGTGCGGCTTTAGATATGTAATTCATATTTTCTTGAGTCTGTTTTAAAGTTCACTTTAGAACAAACATTCCTGACACGCGTTTTGTGGATTCACTGTGTGTTTGTGATGAAACACCTCTCCCTCTTCATCCTTTTTCCAGCTTATGTGTGTGTAATTCCCCAGACTGAGACTCTATAGCTGTTCATGAATCTGAAAGACCAGCAAGAAAGAAAAGTCACATTATACCTATAAGACCCAAATGATGACAAAACAACAGCAATTATATTGCGCTTAAATACTTGTTCTAGAGAAAATATGAATAATGCAAATATGAGTTTTGCTTGTGCATATAAACTCACTCTCACAAGGTTAGTGAGATGGTTGCATATTATACAAAATTGTACCACACCTCTCCTTCTCCAGAGTTTTGGTTGGAAGAATTATGTGCAAAAGTAAACGTGATGACTCTCATAGTCAACATTAATAATAATAATAATAATAATAATAATAATAATTGTTTCTTGTCTGTCAGTGATCACGGGCTGCGCTAGGGGTGGGTATTCATGTCTTAAACCCAAAATGTTTTAAAGGAGAACTATTATGCAAAATTCACTTTTAAATGGTGTTTGTGGGCCCACAAATGTGTGCCCACATGTTTACATAAAATCATAATAGTAAAATCCAAACCTATAGTAGTACAAATTCACCCACTCTTTTATTTATAATCTCCATAAATTTGAAGCAGTGTCTCAAATCGAGCTGTAGGCCCGGCGCCAGGTCAGGTCACATTCTAAGAAGGGCAACCAATAGACCATTTGTGAGAAGGTGTCACACCTACATCACTGTAGTTACGCGTACAGTATCGGGACAGAGAAAAGTGCTAACAAATGGAAGCACCAGGCCTGGAGCTGTACCAGTTTTCTGCCTGATGTGACAAGATGTTGTGACAAGCCCCTCCCATTACTGGTGACGGCCTGTGTCCTATTAGCATAGATCCCGCCTTGAGTGAGGGAACACAGTGTGCCATGTTAATATCCTCACTAGAGCAGCTGGTGATATTACAACTAACTCTCAGCTACAAAATCTAAATGTTATGTAACAGTGAACAAAAAGGTTAGTGCCTGTCCTCAGTTGTGTAGAGTTCTTATTCACCAGGGGGCGCCCTTGTGCTTCTAGTGTTTTTGTTTTGAAAAACTATGATTTAAAAGAAACCTGCATGTTTTTGTGCAGCTTTACACAGTTAAACCTTTTTATTAGTAATGAAGCAGACAGTGGCTGCAATCTGCTCAAAGATGCTCGTGTCCAGACATGTAATGTCAAACTAAACTCCATCAGCAGCTGTTTTAAATAGTATCTTTATAATTCTTGTGAACTATGCAGCTTAAATGTTCTCACACATGGACCTCATACACAATCCACTACTAAAACTCACTACTAATCTGCTATTAGACATAATGACAATAATTTAAACTAGCTCATTCACTGTCACATAGCGTCCTTGTTTTCTAAAAGCTGTTTTAAGTAAATTGTGAATGTTCAAGAACGTGCTAATGACACTAAACTCTGTATTTAATACAGACACAAACCTCATTCAGAATTGACGGTCTGTAGAGACGTATCATTCAGATCACATTTTTCACCACAGGACAAGTTCAAAATCGGACAATCTGCTTTATAATATAATAATATAATAATAATATAATATAATATAATATAATAATCTCATATAATAATTGTTTGTAACATTAGTTTACAATAGTTATCGCTTGCTTGAAGTATTTTATTGGGTAAACTCACCCTCATAGCAGATTAAAGGATGCTGCTGGTCACAGCTGCATTGAGTCCATTTCCCAGAGTCAGTTGTTGACATGGTCAACAACACAGTCACCTAGTGTTGTTGATTGTTTCACTGCCCAGTTTCTGAAGAAGAGACTTCATTGATCGGACCACTGCCAACAGTCCAAGAACAGACCAATCCAGACCCACGGCCCATCTCCAACAAGCTGGTTCTGCTCCACAGAGCTGCGGACGGTGACCAGGTCAGTGTGATACTGTCTGCAGTAGCTCTGAGCATCTCTCCAGCTTTAATACAATTTTATCAGGATGTTTCCAATATTTTCTATTGAGAGATGCAAAACAAAAATCAGGTCCCCGCACTTCAGCTACACTTAACAGGAAAATACATTGACTACTTACCATTGTAGCACACAAAGTACAATTGATCTGCGCATAAATGAGTGTACCAAAATCCATACGCAAAATAGGCACACGCCTTAAGTGGTTCTCCTAGTTTCCAGTCACTGTACTGTAAAACAGTATCATCTCCCATAGTCCAGCCCCTTCGACTCAGTGTCGCCCTCTTCAGTCCGATCCACACTGCTCCACTGTACCCAGAATCCACTATATTCATCAGTCTGTTCACATCATCTATAGAGTCTACAGTAGCCAGATCACTGAATCTCTCTCTGCAGTAACTCTGAGCTGCTGCCCATGTCATACTCTCATTTATGTAAAAGTACTTTCGCTGAAAATCAGAAGCGCTGCACAAAAGGCCTGTTAAAATGAACATGTTAAAATACACGCATGTGCACGTATACATGTGAAAAGAGATTTAAATGAGGACACCAACCTGACAGCAGAAGCAGCAGAAACAAACTCATGTTCATAACTGCTGTCACAGCTCCTCTCTGCTGCTTCATCATCACTGATGCTGCTGGATGCTGAGAAGAGCAACAGGACGATCAGCAAACAAATCAGCCATCTTCTCCAGCACAGTTCTCTAAGTATGCAGCGCAGTGAATGAACATCATCTCAAATTTAATGTGGTACTACCATACTACATTATGGTAATGTGTGCTACATATTTCATTTAAAGAAGTGCACTGCATACTTTCTTTGTTAAACATTAAACATTCTTTGTTAAACCATTAACATGATTTATATTCATTTCTCCAGTTTTGTCAGATTCAAGAGACCAGTTTACCTTCATATGTAACAGACTTAAAAAAGTTAACCAGTCTTAACTTGTAAGTCTAGTCTTAGGCCATAGGAGACACACCAGATTACCTGTCTATGACCATCTACACTTGTATGTTGACATGTTATATTCTCTGAGAGCAAGAGTATTATATGTGTATCTAAAGAATGTATTTAATTATAATATAGGTTGAACTATATAGGACATTGGCTTTTCAACATCCACGGCTTTAAAACTGAAAGTTATTTCAAGATTTTTTTCCTTTACACGTGTTGTTTGTTTACTGGGTATTATCAGTGGTTAGACAGTCTGAGGGCTCTTGTTTTGTCTGTTGAAATTATTTGTAGTCACTAATTTGTAGTCACTATGCGCGCCAATAAGAGTAATGCTTGTTAATGTTGTAATGCTGTCATTGTGTCTGTATTGGTTTTGTTCATGACTTTTATTTTGATACTGTCCTGTCATGTTGCCATGTCCTCTTGTAGTTCTTTTTATGGTTGTTGTAGTTCTTCATTGATTACAGTGTGTGTTTGTACCCCAGTGTTTGCCATGTCGTCTTGTTGGTTATTCAGGACTCTTAGATTTAGGCTCAGTGTCATGTGATAATACGACATATTAATAATAATATCAGAGTCAAGGGTAATAATGTGACATAAGCATGACCATTATTATATAACGAGAAAAGTCATTGTTTACTTCTGGTTAATTTTACACTGATACAACAGATGGCAACAAACACTGACATTCTGTTAAAACGTCTATTAGAATGTCAGTGTTTGTTGGCGTTTGTCGAATCAGTGCAAATTTGCCTTTTTTATTAGGTAAGTATGCTGTACATTTACTGTAAGTATACTGTAAGTGAGCGCACTGCAAAATAAACTGTCTTTTTATATTTATAACACACAGTTTTACATACACACTTGGTAGATGCTTTTATCCAAAGTCATTTACAGAATATTTTTTTTATATTTTTAAAAATAGGTTTTTGTGTTCTCTGGGAAACAAATTCACACCCAGGAACGGCACATATTTGAAGACATGCTGAGAGCTGTAACTCCTAGAAAAAAAAGTATCAACCTTTAGCACAGCAAAAACTTTTTTAATGCTGTACAGTAAAATACTGGACACAAAATCAAATGAAGTCATTTTATTTGCCTGTATTTGTACTGATGCTTCTTATTTTCCAGAATGACTTTGTTTCTAACTGCACGTGCAGTAAACATCACATTTTGATTGTGTTTCAGTCCTCTAAGCTACTCAAATCCTAATCCAAATTTTTTTAAAAGGTTTTTCATGCCAGTTTTTGTGCTGAAGGATAGACTGCATGAAACCATCTCTGTCCCCATTTCATTTGAAACGTTTAAATTGAAAATGAATTATGAAATTTTAAACAAATAGAAAATGTTTTAATTCAAATAAAAATAAAATATGAAACAAAGAAACACATTAAACATAAACTAACCATTCTAAAAACATAACACACTGTTTCTGTGTGGAAAATGTATACATTTTTATACAGATTTATACATGTCTGATTCTAAGTCTATTAGAAACTACTATTACTTTCTTACCTCAATATTGGTTCCCGTCCTTCTTTATATTTTTACTCAGAGATTTACAGCTTTACTGCCACCTCAGGTAGACGGTGGAAAAGTGTTACAGTGTTATAACCTGTACAATTTCTAAATGGTTAAACTGGCAGTAACTCACGATTACAACACCCTCCGGTCTGCCCATCTGTTTAAGGTAACCCCACCCCTACACAGCACAAACAAAAAACAAACCATATTGTGTTTCTACTAAAACCTCTTCCTACCTTAAGGGCCAAGGATGCTGTAGCTTAATTCATTGATTTACATGATTAATAATGTGATGATAATACCATATTCAGACAGCTTATTTGCACTGAAGAATTGATTTACATCACCGGCCACTGCAGAGCTCTTGCTTTGTGTATTAAAATAATGCGCATTTAAAACAGCACTAGCTGTCATGGTATCCAAGCGTGTCCATTACACTGAAAGGTTTTAAAATATCAATAATCTATAAAGTTAATACTCTTAATTGTCTTCTCCAATTTTCTGTTTAATGATTTTTATACTATGCTAAAGATACTTGTATCTATCCCCTAAACTTAACCCATACAAAAAAGTTTAGCATTTTTACATTTTCATTAAAGGTGAACTTGTTTTTAATTTACTGATAAAAGAAGTTTTACAGTGAATACTTTTGAGAAGCAATGCTTTAGAGAAATATAATTACGATCCACAATAGACACATTAGTTTAATATATTTATATTTTTATTTTTTAAAATCTTACTGACTGCACCTTTAAAACATTGTTTAGTACCCTCACTGTCCGTCCAATTCAAATGATGCTTTTGTGTCTATGATGTGAGGCAAACCTGCACATACAACTTGCTCTCATCTGTTGACATCATATAGTGATGGTTTCAACTACACACTAAATCTAAAAGACTTAGTGTGCTCTAAAAAGGTGATGGAATTATGAAACTGTACGCAGAACTTGTGACAAATTAACTTTAGTTAGTGGAAGGTTGTGAAAACTGTGCATACACAAGCATTATTTGCTTTCTGCCAGCCAGTTTGCTTTCTGAAATAACCATATATGGAGATTACCATGCCTTTATTTATTATGCGTTATATTTGCATATAATTTCCATATGCATATTGCAGGGCCATGTGATGGATTTATTTAATGAGGAGGAAAAATTCTTTCTGTGAGTGTTTTGTTTTTCTTAGTCGGATGTAAATTCATGCTTCATTTCATTGGATAATTACTCACATGGAACATCACTTAACACTATCAGCAAACAATATTAGCATTTATATTAACATGCATTTTTTTAAATCAAGCTGGCTCTGATTGGTCCCTGAACTGCCCGTGATTATTATACACCATTCAAAAGATGCATGAGATTTTATTTACTGCTGCTGGTCCTCTCCAGTGACATTAATAGCATGCAAATGATGCTTTGCATAAGAAATGATGGATTCACTTAATAATCCAGTTAAATTTCTGAATTCTTTTGACAAAAATAATATTTGTACCAACCTTAGTTGTAATCTTCAAATAAATTACCACAATGTAGACAAACAAATGTGTGATAAATCTAAACAAAAAGCCATGGAGTCAGAATTAAGGATGTTTATTTTAGGTATTTCTTTTCTGTAAATACATGTATTTTTATTGTTTTAAAAGACATGTTTTAAAATAAGTATAATGATGTATGTTATATTTACGTTATAGTTTTAAATGTAAAACTGAGTTACAGAAATGCAATATTAACAGAGAAGTGCACTGCACTTTGAGACATATCTACAGTAGACATCATCTACAAACACACACTATGATTTCCACCAAAATGTATTATATTAATAATATTTTTCTACTGTACATACCAAATGAAAATTATATATTGTATTCATAAGGATTCATAAAGCATGCTAGAAAATAGGGAAGTATTAATTTCAATGACCTCCTGGTCAAATGTAAGAGCACACTGGAGATGAGTTTCCATCGCGTTAATTTCTTTCTGTATTTTATGTTTAACGCCACTCCAGCATCTAAGGCTGTATTCATTGCAGGAATTTATCATCTCCAAAACAACTATTCATGCATGTCTTTGAATTACAGGAGGAAAATGGAGTACCTGGCAAAAAAAACAGGAATTGAACCAGGGACCTTCTTGAGGTGGGGCAACAATGCCACTGTGCCACTTGTCATTCATAAGTTGAATTTGCTGTGTCTTGTCTCGCCAGGTGAAAGACCTCTCCATCTTCATCCTTTCTCCAGCTGATGTTCTTGTAGCTTTCCAGCCCGATGCTCTTAAACTTCTCACTTATCTAAAAGACCAGCATGAAAGAGTCAAACAGGAAAAATGATGGTGTACATAAAGACTTTATATATCATTCATAGTCCTGAATAACAACATAAACAACAAACATATAAACAATAAGAAAAGTGGTGCTTTTCTGTGCATAACCTCCCTCACAAAGCGTCTTGACTGTAACTTTAAACGATGGTCTGGAGGACAACGAACACAGAAGATCATGTACTTAGTAAATACTTGGCGTTAAAGTGTGAATGTACCAGAATCTGTGAATGACACTGAACGCAGTATTTTAGACACAGACCTCATTCAGAGTGGCAGCCTGTAATGAAGGATCATTCAGACTGCAATCTCCAGAACAGGACAAATTCAGTCTCACAACTTGCTTCCTGACTAACTTGTCCTCTAGAAAAACAGAAAATGCATGCATATCACATTTGTTGGTAATATCAGTTTATAATAGTGATTGTTTGGCTGAAGCATTTTTTAAACTCACTTCCATAGCAGATAAAAGGATACTGTTGGTCACAGCTGTATTGAACCCATTTTCCAGAGTTAGTTGTTGACATGGCAACACAGTTACCAGTTCCAAAACCCAGAAAGTTGTATCCTGCTGCCCAGTTTCTAAAGAAGAGACTCCATTGGTCAGACCACTGCCAAGAGTCCAAATGCAGACCGATCCAGAACGACGACCAAGATCCAACAAAATTATTTAGCTGGTTCTGCTCCACAGAGTTGAGGATGGTGGCCAGATCAGTGTGATACTGTCTGCAGTAACTCTGAGCATCTGTCCAGTTTTTATTTACATTTATTTTGATGTATCCAGTGCCCTCTATTGAGAGATGCCAAATATGAATCAGGTCTCTGGTGTTCCCTTTAGTTTAAACTAATTATTTACCCAGATAAACAACAGACTACTCACCATTGTAGCACACAAAGTGTAATAAATAGGTGCATCGCATAGTGGACCAAAAATTATTTTCAAAATAGGTACAACTTCCGCCACCAGAAGGTTCCCATTGCTTCCAGGCACTGTACGGTATAACAGTTGCATTCCCACCAGACCAAACCCAGCGACCATGCATTCCCTTCCTCAGTCCAATCCAGACTGATCCACTGTACCCAGAATCCACTATATTCATCAGTCTGTTCACATCATCTATAGAGTCTACAGTAGCCAGATCAGTGAATCTCTCTCTGCAGTAACTCTGAGCTGCTGCCCATGTCATCACAGTATTTATGTAGTGATACTCTCGCACAAGACCAGAAGCGCTGCACAAAAGGCCTGTTAAAATAAACATGTTGAAATACACGCATGTGCACGTATACATGTGAAAAGAGATTTAAATGAGGACATCAACCTGACAGCAGAAGCAGCAGAAACAAACTCATGTTCATAACTGCTGTCACAGCTCCTCTCTGCTGCTTCATCATCACTGATGCTGCTGGATGCTGAGAAGAGCAACAGGAAGTTACACATCACACATTTTCTCCAGCACAGTTTTCATAAGTATGGAGTTCAGTGAATGTACATGGAAAACTGCATGGAAAATTTACTGTGGCTACATCATGCAAATTTACATCATGCACGTCACAGTTTCTTTGTTAAACATTAGACTTAACAAAACATTTAATTTAATCTGTATGAATTACTACTAATATTAACAATATCAGTCTAGTGTTTAGTGACTGTCTGATGCATATTAGACACATAACTGTAAAGTTTTGTAAACTTTAAACTGATTCACAGACTTTACACAACTTCCAGGAGTAACAGCACACGTTATATCTGTCTGTCTGGAGATAAACTCAAGATAATGTAATTGTCATATAATAATATATATATATATTATTAAATGACAATTACATTATCTTGAGAATCAGTGTGAATCACTGTGAATCAGATTAAAGATTTAACTTCAAAAAAAAATTTAACTTCAAAACAGCAAAAAATATGAAAAAATAAAGAAATGCATTAAACATAAGCTAACAATTCTGAAAACACAACAGTGTGTTTTTTTGAGGCAAATGTAGTTTTAAACACTAGCCTATTCTGGGTAATTTTTGTGAGTCTAAACGTAGGTTTAACCTGATCACAAATCAAACAAACCTAAACTGAAATTATACTTTCTTACCTCAATATCGGTTCCTGTCCTGTTAATTCTTTATATTTTACACAGCGATTCACAGTTTTACTGCCACCTCAGGTGGTTAATGGGAATGTATCATAGTGATTCCCTCTTCATTTCTAAATGGCTCAGTTGTTGGTTTAACTCACTCTTACAACACTTTCTGTTCTGCCCATCTATTTATGGTAACCCCACCCCTACAGTAAGAACAAATGTTCTTCTAACTTAATATGAAGCTTTATGAAAGTTCAACCTGCAACATAACATGATATATAATCTGAAAGCAAAAGTTAGTTAGTATTGGTGACCTGTTTACCTAAATAATTTATTTATATTTACAGCATTAAATGCTTTTTTTTCTCTAGAATATATTTTATTATTTTCCATTTGCATGCAGGACAAGCATGTGTACACTTCAAACTTATATGCTGATAAAGAACAAATTGAATAAGATGAGCACCAAGTAAGCTGTAGCATAATAATTAACTGACATGATTAATAATGTGATGACAATATAATATTCAAATAGCTCATTTCCATTGAAGAATTGAGTTACATCACTGGTCACTGCAGAGCTCTGCTTTGTGTATTAAAATTGTGTTTATTCAAAAAAGCACAATGGTCACGTGTCCATTATAAGGTACAAATGAGAACAAAATGTGTTCCGACCGAAAGGCTTCGAAATAACAGATGTCTAGTTAATAATCATTTAACCCCCCATCATGAGGGAATTAAATGATTATTATACCCCAATGTTCTCATGGGGGTCCCACGCTAGTTAGTAGCCAAATACAAGCAAGTTCATAATCAAAAATATCAAAAATACCATAGTGATCAAACCTCACACGTGAGCACCCACTGTCGATACATTCAGTGATTTTTACCTTAAAAAAGAAAGATTAAGCACCTGGCAACAAACTGTAGATCAACTGTTAAAGCAGTGCATTAGCAGCACAAAGCAGAACACACATACTGATAAAATGTATAGTTTAAATGCACTGTAAGTCACTCGGATAAAGCGTCCACCAAATGCATGAATGTAAATGGAATGGGTTGCATTCATGTTTGTTCCGTTGTCTGACAACAGAAACAGAAAATGTAAATAAGAACAGCTTTATTGGGCATTCTGTATTAAAATACAGTATGTGATTGTGACAACAGATGTAAAATGCTGACAACAGCAATATGCAAATACGACACCATGGCATCATGAATATAGCAATTAGCGCACAACATTATCAAGCAACATTTCTCCACCCACAGTCGTGGCCTCAGTCTCAAAACCATGACAATTTGGTAATGTGATGCTATGGGAGTGGCATTTTTGTGTTTTGGTATTTGGGTTAGGCAGGGTTACTGGGCTAGTTTTGATTGGCTATTGGGCTGGTTTTGCTGGTTTTAGCAACCCAGTTTTGTCTGTAACACTCTGTTACTTCAGGACTCTATGAAAGCTGGCCCAGTCTGTTGTGATTGGTCACCTGCTTATGGCATAAGAGGACCCCTGTTAAACTCTTACTGAGGACCCCTTTTAAACATTATTTTGTGTTTAATAAATTTGAATTACAGAGACAACTGGGCTCTCCTCACAATCTACAAATGTCAGGCTATTTTTGTCCCAGGTTAAGTCAAGTCATACACATACCTTGTCCAGTCATTGTGCAGTATATTATATTTCAGTTTTTGTGATTCTGAGTCACGCCTCATGTATAAAATCTGGACATAATTTATCCCAAGAAGATATATTTACCCACTTACAGCAGATTAACTTTAATTAACCACAAATGGAGTTTAAAATTCCTTTATATTATGTGTGGCTTTATGTAGGTATAATGTCCATATGCATATGGAAGTGACGTGTTGTTCTTGATGAGTCAAACTCTGTGTTTTGCTTTTCTTAGTCAGATGTAAATTCATGCTTCATTTCCATTTGATTTTACCCAGGCACATGAAACATTAGCAAACAGCAACACTAACTTTTTAATATTTAAATTACCATCAAATTTCAACTCATTAGTAAAATCAAATGCAATTTGTTTTAGGACTTATTAAAACTAGTGCCGTCAATCAATTAAAAAAATTACACATTTTCTGTAATTAATCACAAAGTGAAGTATTTGTCAATGTATGGTAACCCGCACTTAAAAAGTGACCTCTGCATTTAACCTATCCAGTAAGCAGTGAACACACACACTGCAATTAATCTCACCTATCGTGAAAATGTGTAATCATACATATATTGTATAATTAAAACATGTAATAAATACATAAACAATAAAACACATAAATTTATAAACAACATAAGTATATTGTAAATATTTATTTAATGGCGTATTTGTATTACATACTATGAAGGCTATAAAATAATTAAACCCATTCAACATTACAGTAGGATTAAAAGTCATCACTAACATTTCATAGGCCGAAAATGATCAGATTATATTCATTTATTAACAATTACAGAATCATATAGAAGCATTACAATAAATGTTACATTTAGCCATGCTTTTAATATAGTCTTCAGTGATGTATGTTTACTCTATCAGCTCTCTGTTTGAATAGTGTTTCATTTAGTGTAATGCTAGGCAAAGGATGTGGGGAAAGGCATTAACAAAACTGCTTCTGGAACAGTGACGCCTCCAGTATCTTGTATGGTGACAGTAGGGTGACACCACAAAAATACAGCATACATTCTGGCATTGCCAATAGCATACAATGAAATAAACAGCATTTACTGAAACATGCAACTTACATAGAAATGAACTGAAAACGACACATCCAGTAATCAATACACAAAGTGTAGCAGATAGAGAGAAAGAGCCCTTCAAACCAACAGCAAACTTGATGCACTTGCGCCCCCTGCTGTGCGTCTAAGAGAAGTTTTCTATTCTTATAGTCTATATAGTCTTCTAGATGTCTTCTTCTACCATTTCATGTCCTTCTGTGAGCCATAAGTTGAGTTACTGACAGCTTTATGCTTCTTGTGTTTGTTCAATGCTTGGTACGATGATCTGTGCACACACATGTACAGCCAGTGTAAGCTGACAGGTATTGGCCATGATGAACCAGGACAGATTTGCATTTACAATACTGTTTAGAGTACAAGTGAGTCTACATCACCTACTGTAGCAATATAACATGATATACGTGTTATTTTAGGCAGCTGTCCTGCTTTGAAGAAGAATAAAAGATGCTGGAATATGAATCTATAAAATGAACGAGGGCATTTTTATCTTTGCTTTCAGTAAAACGTTTATTTTGTTATTGTTCTGGAAGACAAAGGAAGAGAGACATTTTCTTTGTTCATATTTTCTATATGAATATGAAAATATTCATATTTTTTAATGTAACGTGCTAGCTTAGTATGGTGAGCCACATTCAAAATGAAAGCTTTTAGTGTAGATGTTGTAATGCAAACTTAATATGAGAACTTGGATACCTCTGAGTAAACGCTAAAAAATATTAAGTAAAGAAATATACATTTAATTATTATATTAAATTAATTATTATATATATATCATTTAATTTATTAAGTAATCAAGTAATTATGTTAGCCACGTATATGTATTGCATTTCAGATTTGAATGATATACTAGTACATCAAATGCACATAAAATGCATAAACTAGCTCAGGTATAGCTCAAGCTTCTCTCTGCATATATTCTATAAAGTTACTGCAGATTTTAGTAAGTACAACATTACAAAGTACAGTGAAGTATAAAGACTTTCTAAAGAACATAAGTGTGAATTTATATATCTATATATATTAGTCATTATTTTAATGTACTACTAATGTGTTTTGAAGTTACTTTACAGGAGCACACTGAAGACTAGTTCTCATCACATTTAGTATCTGAAGTCAGATACTTGACTGTGTTGACTTGTTCATCAGGTGAAACACCGATAAATAACTAGTTTTCATATTCAAATGGTTTATTTCCAGTGGCAACAAGTTTTTGCACATTGTATTACATTTCTGGTCACTGTAGAGCTCTTGTTTTGTGTTTGTAATCCTAAGAGCACCACCGCAGCCCTTTCATCATATAAGCATGTCCATTATGAGATACAGATGAGAACAAAATGTCTTGTACCCAAAGGCCCATGCTGATATTTTAAAATCTAAAACATGGTGGTTTTACAGTCAAATAATTAATACAATACATTACACACTAAAATACAGCAAGCGAAAACTGCTGGAGAAATATTGCTGCCTGATTTAATCAGCTGGAGGCCGTTGGGATCTGATGGTTAGAGAGTCGGACTTGTAACCAGTCAGCTTTGTTAGGTTTGATTCTTAATGTTGACAAGAAACAACTGAGGTTCCCTTGAGCAAGACCCCGTTCCCCTAAGTGCTCGCCAGGTGCCGCAGTGCTGCCCACTGCTCAGAGTGTGTGTGTTCACTACTGCACTAAGTTGGATGAGTTAAATGCAGGACGTATGGGTCTGCACATCCCTTCATTTGTTTTAGTAACAAGCTGGTCAACCCCAGTCTGTGCCAATAATGAAATTCACTGATTGTGTTTATTTTCTTCATATTGTGATTGAAACCTGATCCATAAGCCTAGAAACATTACAAAAACATTTTCTCTAAAACTCTGAAACATTTACATTTCTATACCAAGAATGCAGGACTAACACAACGAGAACATTGAAATATACATTGTGTGGAGACATTCTAAAGACAAATCAAATGTTTAGTGCTTATTACAAGGTAAGCATCAATTTACATTTCTAATAATCACTTCTAATAAGGAAATGACTAGTTTTCATAATCAAAAACAAAATGTCTCGTAACATAAAGCTGATCTTGCAAATATTTTAGTCTCACATATGCTGACTCTAATAATAATAATAATCTTAATAAAACAAATCTTTAAGCGCAGCTAAACTCCAGTTAACAGTTAATAAAATTACTCACTTTGTCCCCCATTTCTAAACTGCCCCTGCAGTTTAGACTCATTAAAACAGAGCTCAACTGATGTGTGCATCTATCTCATAACCTAGCTAACAAATTTAGCTCATAAGAACGTTTTCTTAACGTTTCCATTAAGTATTAAAAACTGTTTTGAAAGTTCTAGGAATGTCCATGTTGTATTAACATTATTTCTTGTTAATAAGAACGTTATTAAAAAATATCTTTTAATTGTGTAATTCTGTCCAGTGTTTTTGACATAACCGTTCATAGAGTCTGTCTACTGTAGTATAATTCATGTCAGTTGGTAACTTTACATAGCGGTCAGCTGGTCTCTTACTGCCTCAGTGGGCGGTTCTTATTCAAAATAAGGTGCAATATGGATCAGCTTTTTTTTTAGTTAAAGGTCTGCTGTCGTGAGACATCTCCTGACACTTTCTTATTTGCTTATGATATGCTTTGGTAAATGTGTTTATTTTAGTAAGCAAAAGCAGAGCAATCATGGCACTATTTTCGAAAAATGTTTGTATAATTATATGGCGCTAAGAAAATGTTTGAGGACAAACAAGGAATTGGAAGTTTTCATATTCAAATCGTTATTTTGCATTGAATTCAAAGGTTTTTTAGAGTTTTTCCACATTGTGTCGCTGCAGGGTTCTGGTTTTGCATATTAACATTGAAGTTTTATTTATTTAAAAATGTAGGAAATTTCAAGAAATGGAAACAAAAATCTTACAATCATACAATCACTGGCAATCAATGTTTACATATATATTCTTCCAGCCGGTGTGACAAAGCCTTTGCAAATTATCCAAAATGCAGCAGCACGTGATTTTCGGTCAACCAGGGGAAGTCTCTGACACTGGCCCTTAGGGCACACACTGAAAGCACATCCTCTTACCTCAACTCACCTGTGCAGGTGTATGTTCTCCTCACACCATCTACAATCATGAAATGATTCTCACAATGAGGCACACGCCTAAAATGACTCTCCTCTTCTGTTCCTCTCTGGTGAAATGAGCTGCCAGCCTCCACTCAACTTAACAAACATGCTTATCTGTCTTTTGTGAGAGCCTTTCAGTAAATTCACGTTTAAAAACTGTTTCATTCAACGGTTTCTAGTAAGCAGAATGATCTATTTTGAAAATCTAAAATAGCAGAAAATAGCCTTCCTCCCTCGGCTTCATAAAGTGTTTATTTCCTCATGGTAACCAAAAAATGTCCACACAAGGTCAAATTGTACTGGAATTACTTAATGTAGTGTATAATAATGTAGTGAACACCAGCACCACACACACACACACCACATTGTGTTCCAGATTTTGTGATTCTAGGGCCTCATGCGCAGAAGTTTGCATATTATTTCATCCCACAAGAGCATATGTACCCACTAACATCAATCACAAACATCGTTTTCAGATTATACATATGGCAGAATCTGTGCGTAACATTCATTTTAGTTAGTGGATGTTTATACATACTACACATACAAGCATTATTCCCCATCCTGTCTCCTTCCTGAAACAACCATATATGGAGTTCAAACATCTTTTTATGCACGGTTTTATCTGCCGGTTATTTCCATATGCTTATTGTCATGGCACGTGATTTCCTGAGGAGGAACAATCCATTCTCTTTGTTGTGTTTTGTTCAATGTAGTTCAATGTAAATTCATGCGCTGTTTTTATTTGATATTTACATGAGATTAAAGTCACACAAAACACCATTTACACCATCCAAGCAACCAATACTGTAATATATATTAAATAATAATATATACTTTTTTCTATTAATATAAATCTACTATTCATACATCTATTAAATCAATATTACATGAATTGAATAAATTCTGTCTGTATTGCGCATGCATGAGGCCGTCTGTCTGCGAGTGCTTCTGTCTCGCCTGCCGCCAGACCTCTCTCTCTGTTCTCACAACCTAAATACCAAAATCATCATGAAAATGATCTTTTTGTTTGACTTAAATTGATAAAGGAGAAAACCATTTATAAAGTAGTTTCAATCATAAAAATAAGTCGAGAAAGGAAAGCCACAAAGGGGTGAGTGACCTGAAAATAAGTTTATTAATAATTTTAATAATCTGAGATAGATCATAGTGATTTTTTATTATAAGCTGAGCTATACTTGATGTCTGTCACACATTTTATTCAAATAATGCTCGGAACTCCTAGATTTGTTTTTGGGGCCTCCTAGTGGTGGATACCCTGGACTGCAACAGGAGACAGGGAGAAGCTTAAACTCTTTATATTAAAAGAAACTTTTTCTTATACAATAAATGATCAATTTAAGATAATGAGTTTTCCTGCCTCCTGTGCCTGGATGTGGGATTTCTCAAGTTGATGCAGAAGATTTTTAAATACACATACTAGTAACTTATACTTACTCTCTCAATATACATTACATGAAAATGAAGTTTTTATAATAATAATTACGTCTATATGCATTATAATTTTTTCCGCTGTTTAGGCAACACTGACAAGATTAGGAAAATGTAAATGGATTTTATTGGATTAGTAAGCAGTAATAAAAGCTGTTTTTGTGCAGAAGCATCTGAAGTCTTTGTTTTCAGTAAATATATTTATTCTGTTCTACTTAAAGACCAATAGAGGGAGACATTTCCATAAGCTTCCTTCTGTAAACAAATGGCTATAGCAGATTAGTTATATAAACTAATTATACATAGTAAAGGACATCAACTTTATCAAAATTAGACATAGAAGGAAAATGTAAAAAAAATAATAAAAGATAAACATGATATACTACAAATTTTGGCACTGATTAACCTATATATTTTAATGGGGTCCTATTATGGGGTCCACACACACACACACACACACACACACACACACACACACACACACACACACACATATATATATATACTTTCAACCAGCAAAACAAAAACCTTTCTGAAAACATTTGCCAGCTCCACCTTTAACCAAAATCACTATTAGAAACTACAGAGGACTCCAATAAGCTTTCTCCTGGGACTGTGATGTCATGAACCTGGAATTTACATAAACCACACCCCCAGGAATATGCAGAAAGGACGACAAGGTCTGTTGAGCTACTTTAGCAGTGTGTCTTCACCAGACTTTATAAAGAACGCAGGTGTGATAGCATCTTAGAAAAGTTAGAAAGTCATTATGTTAATGTTCTAAAACAAATATTTAGCCATTTCCTCATAGTCACATCATTGCATAAGCAGAAAGAGCAGCAAATAAAATTCAGTTTCATGAATGAGTGTTTTGAAGTTACTTTACAGGAGCACACTGAAGATTAGTTCTCATCACATTCAGTACTTGAAGTCACTGTTTTCTTGTTCTCCAGGTGAAACATCTCTTCATCCTTTCTCCAGATGATTGTGTTGCTATACTCCAGTCTAAGTTTCTTCAGGTAATCACTTATCTGGAAAACCAACACAAAGGAATCATAGCACACTTCAATTTATTTATAGACCTAAACAATAGCAACAACAATAACAGAAGTTATTATGCAAAAATTATGCAAAACTCACTACCACTTCGCTAGGGTGTTGTATGTGGTTGTCAGGTTGTAACTAGGGTGTTCTGGCTGGTTGCTATGATGTTGTTTGGTGGTTACAAGGGTGTTACTAGGTGGTTGCACACAGGCCAAAGTTAAGAGCACATCTCCAAGTTTTAATGATATTCTGGTACAAGAAATAGCTGCAGCCCATCCCTTAAAGTCCATAAAATCCAAAAATACTGTTCTTATTTTTAGATTTTTTTCAGAATATTGCAGTGTTTATTCTAAATGATTTATCTAAGAGCTTCATAATTTTTGTAAAATTCATGTGCCTTCATAATATTTAATCAAAATCTGAAAATGTACTTCCCCTGGAATGACAGACTTCTCTGATGATGTCATTCTGATGGCTTGGGCGGAGCCAGAGCCATTAACCACTCCCCTCCATCAGTAGTAACTGAGCTTTAAACACCTACCTTTCTAGATTCAATCAATACCCAGTTGAAAACAAGCCACAGCCCAATTTTTCACTTTAAATTTCATCACAGCACTGAAGTCAGGTGCAGCTTCCAGTTCACACAGACATTTTTGGAAGAGGTCTTTAAAAAAAAGACCCCAGACCGGCAGAGTTTAGTTCCAACCCTGATTCAGCACACCTGAAGCAGCTCATCAAGGTCTTTGGGACTGCTAGAAACATAGATTGGAGACCCTGGTCTATGGGATTTCACAGTGTTTAGGACAGACACATACCTCCTTTAGAATGACGGTCTGTATTGAAGAATCATTCAGATCACATTTTCCACCACAGGACAAATTCAGTCTGACAATCTGCTTTTTATAATCTCAGGAGAAATACAGAATAATTATACAGAATTATGAAATATAAATGCATTATTATACATACAAAATGTTTAAACATATGTAAGTATTTTAATGTGTAAACTCACCTCCACAGCAGATAAAAGGACGCTTTTCAGTACAGGAGGACTGGACCCATTTCCCAGAAACTGTTGACATGGCAACACAGTCTCCGGTTCCTGAACTCATGGAAGTGTATCCTACTGCCCAGTTTCTAAAGAAGAGACTCCATTGGTCAGACCACTGCCACGGGTCAAGGAACAAACCAACCCAGACCCTCACTCCACTGCCAAAAAGTGCATCTATCTGCTTCTGCTCCACAGAGCTGCGGACAGTGGCCAGATCAGTGTGATACTGTCTGCAGTAACTCTGAGCATCTCTCCAGTCTTGTGAACTGCTAACCTTGATGTATCCAGTTTCTGTTGTTACAGACAGATGCATAAATAAATAAATAAATAAATAATCAAATAAGATGCCTTTTTTAAAACCGCACATTAGTAACACTTTAGTAACAGAATGTACAACTCACCATTGTAGCATGCATAATATTGACTTTGTCTGCACTGTGCATCATGCCAAAGCCCATGTACACTAAATACACAAAACTCATTATACATTAGTCCATCTGGTTGTCCTGGGAACCAGTTGCTGTACTGTGAGATTGTGTTTTCTCCATTAGACCAGCCCCAACGTCTCAGTGTCGCCCTCTTCAGTCCGATCCACACTGCTCCACTGTACCCAGAATCCACTATATTCATCAGTCTGTTCACATCATTCATTGAGTCTACAGTAGCCAGATCACTGAATCTCTCTCTGCAGTAACTCTGAGCTGCTGCCCATGTCATACTCTCATTTATGTAAAAGTACTTTCGCTGAAAATCAGAAGCGCTGCACGAAAGGCCTGTTAAAATGAACATGTTGAAATACACGCTTGTGCACGTATACATGTGAAAAGAGATTTAAATGAGGACACCAACCTGACAGCAGAAGCAGCAGAAACAAACTCATGTTCATAACTGCTGTCACAGCTCCTCTCTGCTGCTTCATCATCACTGATGCTGCTGGATGCTGAGAAGAGCAACATGCTGTTTACATGCTGTAAACACTGTATATTGATTTTGTTTCAGTTTTTACATGAATGAATTGCTATGTTACATAGCAATTCATTCCCATTATTAATAATGTGATGATAATTTCAAATTCAATTCAAATTCCTGATTTCCATTGAAGAATTAAGTTACATGGGTCACTGTAGGGCTCTTGCTTTGTGTATTAAAATGAGTTTATTCAAAAGATAGCTACTTTCATTACAAAGAACAGATGAGCAATAAATTTAGTTAGTAAACCTGTAACACACTTAAATCACCCATCGTTTGAGCTTTAAGTAACAAATTAAGCAACAAAAATGTTATTTTGAATGTTCCATGAAAGTTCAGTTTTTTATTGCCTGGTTCTAAGAACATTATTTTTTTATTCTGTAATGTTTTTAAAGCGTTCCACTAACTACTTAAAAATAGAATTTACATTATATGTGTGTGTGTGTGTGTGTGTGTAATGTTAGAAAAACATTCTAGTAACGTTACTGTAAGAACATTTTTGATAACTTTGAGAGAATGTTTAGAAACTGTTAGCCAATGTTCTGAGAACATAACAGCAGCACAGGAAGTTCCGGCCCTAGTAGAAAAAAACAATGGTACGTCACTAAACAGTAACATTTAAACTTGTCTTCATAGGCCACTTTCAGCTTAAGAATCGTAATTTATGGTACAGTTGATGTCAGGTTTAATACTTGGTCTGCAGCCTATAAAGATCTCCAGCAAGGTCCACAGACCTGCAGAGTTTAGCTCAAGCCCTAATAAATCTTTGGGACTGCTGGAAACATCCAGGCAGGTGTGTTGGAGTAGGCTGGCGCTCTGGAACTCTGCAGGTCTGTGGACCTCCAGGAACATGGATTGGAGACCCCTGCTATACAATCTAAACCCACTGGTACTATTAAGATACAAAGAAGAGATGTGCAGCCCACATTTAGAATTCATTCTCTACATGTAACTCAGAGTTAGTGCACACACACCACAAACCACGAACACACATATCAAGAGCACTGGGCAGCTGGACATTTGCTCAAGGTACCTCAGTTGTTTCCTGACAAAACTGGTTGCACCAGCAACTTTTGGGTTACAGAAACACTCTTAGCAAACCGCAAACACTCAAATACAGTTGCGGTTTCCTCACAGTGTAGTAAATGTCAGGTCATTTCTGTCTCAGGCTAATCAAGCACACACACCTTATCGAGACATCATCTGATTGTGTTTCAGAAATGATTTGTGCTTCTGAATCACTCTAGATCTGGAACCTCATGCGCAGAAGTTTACATATACATTTCATCCCATATGAGCATATGTACCCACTAACATCAGATCACAAACATCGTTTTCAGATTAAACTGTACATATGGCAGAATCTGTGCATAACATTCATTTTAGTTAGTGGATGTTTATACATACTGCACACACAAGCATTATTCCCCATCCTGTCTCCTTCCTGAAACAACCATATATGAAGTTCAAACATCTTTTTATGCACGGTTTTATCTGCCGGTTATTTCCATATGCTTATTGTCATGGCACGTGATTTCCTGAGGAGGAACAATCCATTCTCTTTGTTGTGTTTTGTTCAATGTAGTTCAATGTAAATTCATGCACTGTTTTTATTTGATATTTACATGAGATTAAAGGCACACAAAACACCATTAACACCATCCAAGCAACCAATACTGTAATACTATTTTTTATCTTTATATTAATACACTGTTCATTCACATTACTATTAAATCAGTAGTGCATGTTTGTTTTATTATTTATTAAAGGTGGATTAATTACTCCAGCTCTAACAACATGAAAGCAGTTTTTCAGCACACAGCACAGATTTTACATGAGATTCAAATGTAAATGTTCCTAACCCACAAATTTCACTTCTGATCACGTGTTTTTTGTCCACGTTTTCATGTGATCCGAGGTGAAATATTTGGTTTTGGAACATTTTCGTGTGAATCACATGTAAATTCCTACGGAAAACCCATGGAATCACACGTGAAACGTGGTGATGGACAATTATTTATACCTAATAAATTTATACATAACTAATTATTTATCTTGGTGGTTCTAGGTTTCAGCTTGACAGAATTTGTGGTGAAAAAATCTACGACCTAGTAGAAAGTTACAGTTTACTTTTCAACTGTTTTGCAGACTTATTAATACAGAAATCGACTCATATGAATACTATTGAATACTATTAACCATGCATACGTCGACTATGGTCAACTCAAATGTCCACCAATCTTTTGAAAACAGGGTATTTTAATCTCATTAAACTTTATAGTTTTTAGCTTAATTGTAAGGCAACAAATATATGGAGTGTTTGTTTGTTAACAGCATCTTCATACATTTTTGGTTTCTGTCTGTATATTTAGGATTCAACAGCAAAAGTACATTACATCCCACAAAGCACAAAGGATGTGAGAACTTGCGCATGCACGTCTGTAATGCGCATGCATGAGGCTGCCTGTCTGAGAGTGCTTCTGTCTCGCCTGCAGCCAAACGCCTCTCTCTGTTTTCACAACAATACCAAAATCATCATGAAAATGATCTTCTCTTTTGGCTTACATCCATAAAGTTGCACAAAGAAGGAGAAAACGATCAGGACTTTAGTGACGTGAAAATAATTAGAAAAATCATATTGATGTTTAATGTTCACATCTAAATTTAGGTCAGAAGAAACGCAGTAGGATGTTTTGTTTAGAGGCACGTGTTCATTATTAAACTGACGTCAAAATGGTAAAATCTGTACAGACTTGTTTGTCACAAATTCAATTCAAATAATGCTCTGAAATCCCAGAACGTTTTGTGATTCTTTTTCTGTGATTCTTAATGAAGTAACTTCACACATACTAGTAACAATTCCTGCACTGGTAGTATGTATTACATGAATATGAAGTGGATTCATTTTTCACTTTTTCAGCAGCACTGACTAGGGGATTAAGAAAATGGAAAAATGCACTAGGAATGAGGAATAAAATCTTTGCTTTCATTAAATACATTTATTCTGTACTACTTAAGGACAAAGAGAGAGAGAGACATTGCCATAAACTTCTTTCAGTAAACAAACACCTTTAGCAGATTAGCTGAACTAATTATACACAGTAAATGACTACTTCCATACTACTAAACTTAGTCACATTTTAAGAGAAAAGCATGCTATACTACACATTTGGACACTGTATATTATATATTTTAAAGGGGTCTTATAATGCATGTTTACTTTTTAAACTTTTTTAAACTAGTTAATGTGTAATGCTGTTTGAGCATCAGAAAGATTAGAAAAGTTACAACACGCAAAGGAAGAAATTGTGAAATGCACTTTATCATCGGCTATGAAAGCTATTCTGCATAATACACGGACAGTCGTTAATGTACTACTAAAAGAATATGGACGTTTTCTCATAGTCAGATTATTGCGTAAGCAGAAAGAACAGCAAATAAAATTCAGTTTCATTTATATCTTTGAGTGTGTTTTGAAGTTACTTTACAGGAGCACACTGAAGATTAGTTGTCATCACATTTAGTATCTGAAGTCACTGTTTGGTTGTTCTCCAGGTGAAACACGTCCCCACCTTCATCCTTTCTCCAGATGATTGTGCTGCTCCTGTCCAGTCCAGCATTCTTTAGGTTTTTACTTATCTGGAAGACAGGCAAAATAAATAAAAGAAATAAACATTTCTGAAAAATGTAAATCAATTTTAACTTGAATGTATAGCCCTGAATAATAATAACAATACAGTAACTACATTTTCACACAATTTCCTGAAGAAAACTTGACTGCCCATGCAAAAACTTCCTACTATGTTGTTATTATGTTGTATGTGGTTGCTAGGGTGTATCTAGGGTGTTTTGAGGGGTTTCTGGGACGTTACTTGATAGTTATTAGGGTATTATTGTTTGTACACTGGCCCCAAGTCACAAAAACACATCCTCAAGTCTCTGTGATATTCAGGTTTCAGGATATAAAGGTGTACATGATTTCACAGTATTTCAGACAGACACAAACCTCATTCAGAATGACGGTCTGTAGAGACGTATCATTCAGATCACATTTTCCACCACAGGACAAGTTCAGTCTGACGATCTGCTTTATATGATCTTTTTCAAGAGATTAAATACATTATTGTCTATACAAAAATGCATGAATATATATAAGAATTTTAACGTATTTAATAAAGTATTTTAATGTGTAAACTCACCTCCATAGCAGATAAAAGGACGCTTTTCAGTACAGAAGGACTGGACCCATTTCCCAGAAACTGTTGACATGGCAACACAGTCTCCGGTTCCTGAACTCATGGAAGTGTATCCTACTGCCCAGTTTCTAAAGAAGAGACTCCATTGGTCAGACCACTGCCACGGGTCAAGGAACAAACCAACCCAGACCCTCACTCCACTGCCAAAAAGTGCATCTATCTGCCTCTGCTCCACAGAGCTGCGGACGGTGGCCAGATCAGTGTGATACTGTCTGCAGTAACTCTGAGCATCTCTCCAGTCTTGTGAACTGTTAGCCTTGATGTGTCCAGTTTCTATTGTTACGGACAGATGCAAACCATAGCAATAACAAAGAAAATAAGAGTTTTTAACAAATAAAATGATTATTTTGTCTGAACTACACAAGAATAACTTGAAAATACAACTCACCATCGTAGCATGCAAAACCTAGAGGATTGCTGCATGCTAAATCATGCCAAAACCCATCTAAATGAAATGCACAAAACTCATTATACATTAGTCCATCTGGTTGTCCTGGGAACCAGTTGCTGTACTGTGAGATTGTGTTTTCTCCATTAGACCAGCCCCAACGACTCAGTGTCGCCCTCTTCAGTCCGATCCACACTGCTCCACTGTACCCAGAATCCACTATATTCATCAGTCTGTTCACATCATCTATAGAGTCTACAGTAGCCAGATCAGTGAATCTCTCTCTGCAGTAACTCTGAGCTGCTGCCCATGTCATACTCTCATTTATGTAAAAGTACTTTCGCTGAAAATCAGAAGCGCTGCACGAAAGGCCTGTTAAAATGAACATGTTGAAATACACGCTTGTGCACGTATACATGTGAAAAGAGATTTAAATGAGGACACCAACCTGACAGCAGAAGCAGCAGAAACAAACTCATGTTCATAACTGCTGTCACAGCTCCTCTCTGCTGCTTCATCATCACTGATGCTGCTGGATGCTGAGAAGAGCAACAGGACGTTACACATCACACATTTTCTCCAGCACAGTTTTCTGAGGTATATTGATTAAAATTATATTTATATTAATGTTTTTAAATATTTTATATTATTGCTTGTTTTTAACTATTTCTACAGGTTCTTCTTAAAATCTTCCTCTTCTTGCCTTCAACTTCTGTTTTCAACGTTTTGTTTTTATCATCAGTTTAATTATGTTGTAAAAGTGAATTCCAAACATTTAACCCATTTGGTATTTGTTATCATTGACAAAACTAATATTAACGTCCACAAACTATGTTAACATTTTTTTGCTACTGTTACATGTCTGTTTTTTATATACTGTATTGCACTGCCTGGAGTCAAACTCAAGATTTTCACACACGTGTTGAGCTGATGTGACAATAAACTTGATTTGCTTTTGATTTGTGTCCGACACTTCACAATGCCATAGAAGTACAATTTTTGGCTGTATGGTTCCATAAAGAACCTTTAACATCTGTTTCACAAAAGGTTCTCCACAGAGCTTTCTCGTGCAGTCTTGCCATTTCCAACTAGTTTAAGTGACTAGTTGGAAATATAAAGCAGTATAAAGCGTTTGGATTTATTACAGTTTGTTGTCGGCTTCATCTTGTCTGCTGTTCATTTCTATTAAGATCTGGTAACACTGTCACTTTAGACCTGATTACTCTGAGCATTTTAACACTATTGCCATCTTGTGGTCAAAAGGTGGAAAAGCTGCCTTTGTGTCTGTCAAAGTTAGCTCATATATCTTCATCTTGACTAAAGGGTGATCTCACAAGACAGACTGAACAGAACTGATACTACACATCCCTGCTTTTAATGTGTGAACAAATAATGCAACAGCACACAGTTTTTCACTTACAAACACAACTGTGAGCCAATGCTCCCAATACTTAATCTCACATGAGATAAATGTAAGACTAGAGGAATAAAACTAGTGTTTTTCTAAATTGGTAAAACATTTGTGTGTTGAAAACATGTGAAATTTTGTCCTTTGCCTCATATTCATCTTTTAAAGATTTCTTGACTTCACAGCAAGCAGAGCAATTCTTTCTTTTGTGTGTGTACATACACACACACTCACCCAAATACTTGTATATGTGGTTTACAAGGACTCTCCATAGACGTAATGATTTTTATACTGTGCTAATCAAACTTTCTATCCACTTCCCCAACCCTAAACCTAACCATCACAGAAAAATTGTAATTAAAATAATACAAAAAAATTGTGTGTTTTTTAAGCCATTTGATTTATGAAGACACAAGAAGTTTACATTGTCATACACGTCATTATACACATTTGTGTGTAACTGAAAACTGAACCACTAGTGCAGAAACCTCAGAGGTCAATGATATGGGTCTGAACCACCTGCAAACACTATAAACATTTGCATGTCACAATGAGTTTAAGCAGGTCATGCTGGTTCAGTCTGCACCATAATTTCATATTCTTTGAGAGATAACACATGTACCTGTTTATGTAAAGAATGCAGGGCTAACACTACAGAATGAAAAGTATATCTAGTTGTGTTGCCATTAAAGGCATTGTTGAAGACAAATGAAATGTATTAAACATGCTGCAGGGTAAGCATCTATTTACATGATCATGGTCACAAGAAGTGACTTGTTTTCGTATTCAAATCGTTTATGTCCAGTGTCCCTTGTCACTGCAGGGCTCTTGCTTTGTGTACTAAAATGTTTGGTATAAGACACAGAAGTGTCTTATACCAAAAAGCTCATCCTGAATTGTCCTGATATTTTTGCCCAGGATGACTCAAACGTAAGTTGAATAAACAATAACTTGCAAATAATCTAAAGTCGTCTTAATATAAAACCTAACACTTTAAGCACAGCAGCAATATTTTAGTGCTGCGTGAACAAATTGGGCAATAAAATTATTCACATTTCTCTTTATACAGTTGGTGGATCACTAATTTAATTACTTAATTAGCATAAATACAGTGCTTCTCTATAAGGTCAGGCAGTACAGCTATGCTGGTTAGGTTAGCTAAGTACTAATAATCCCATGATGAGCATGTCCTAAAACAGGACAATTTTGATGCATTTCTTGACACTCTTGCCCCTAAACTGCAAATAAGTGTTTGCACTACAAATCAATGCTTTTGCTGTTGTTGCTTTAAGTCTCAAATTATAATGTAAAATTCTGATATTTGTCTGCTACAGCTACACAGACTGTGTAAACTAATGTCAAGTATAAAGAAATTCAGCAGCTACAAACACCAGAGTGAGTTGTGACACTGAAAACATGAAAACATGGATGTCTTAAACATTCTGCATGAATATATTGCGGTAGTCGAATTTACTTTTAAAAATTAACAATGCCATTTAAAAATGAATTTACGCCATTATATCATTTGTAACATTCTGATTCAAAACACAATTAGAAAACATTAGAAAACAGAAAATAAAATAAGAAACAAATATAGAAATACTTTAAACATAAGCTAATAACTGTGTTTCTGTGTGGCAAAGGCAGGTTTATACACTGTCCTGTTTGTGCAATCTTTGTGAATTTAGTAGAAATACCTGAGAAATACCTGGTACCTGAGCTGTGGGTGAGGGTTATAACATATTTAATATATTATCCCAAATCAAAAAAGCCAGATATGAATTTATATCATCTTACCTCAGTATTGGTTCCTATTTTGTAAATTCTTTTTTATTGTTTTACACAGAGGTTTCTGCTGCCACATTAGGTAGTTAGTGGGACGGTGTTACAGCGATTAAATCAGTAGTTAATTTCTAAATGGGTAACCTGGTGGTTTAACTCCCTGTTAGAACCCTCTCCGACCTACATCCATTTAGAGCAGCTCCACCCCAACACAGCATATACAAACACCTTGATTCATTTCTAAACTGCCTCAAGCTCACTGTCATTTCCTGCCACTTCTTGATTTTATTACAATCATTTGAATGTCAGTGAAAACAGACAACTTCAGCAGATCAGGTGTTGCCTCTGAAAGAGAATCAGTGCAATAAAGCTCAAGGGTAACGTTCAAAACGGTGATGAATAAAAGTATTATTAATAAAATGAATTATCAATAAAAGCTCTTATACCCATATGAACAATAAAGGCAAACAGGGCTGTAAAAAGTGTCATGCTGTTTTTGGAGATGCTGGAGATGTTGACACACAAAATTTTTTTTTTTTGGGGGGGAAAAAAAAAATTTTTGGGGGGATCTTTAAATGCTAATGAGCAGCTGGTGGCCACATCAGTGTGATGTGTCTGCTGTAACTCTGAGCTTCTGTCCAGGATTTATAACTGTTTACTTTTATGTATCCAGTAGTTTCTATTGAGAGATACAAAAACAACAATCTGTTATCAGCTTAGAATGCTAAAAGAAAAGAATGCTAAACTCACCATTGTAGAATAAAAATAAAACCATTACATGGGAGATCATGCTAAACCCTAAGCAGTAAATAGACAACCTTTATTCACAGATTTCTGTTTGGTTGGCCTAATTAGTTTTTGTACTGTAAGTACACTTTGAGCATTTACATTGACTCTGTGCTGCCCTCTTCAGTCCGATCCACACTGCTCCACTGTACCCAGAATCCACTATATTCATCAGTCTGTTCACATCATCTATAGAGTCTACAGTAGCCAGATCAGTGAATCTCTCTCTGCAGTAACTCTGAGCTGCTGCCCATGTCATACTCTCATTTATGTAAAAGTACTTTCGCTGAAAATCAGAAGCGCTGCACAAAAGGCCTGTTAAAATGAACATGTTGAAATACACGCATGTGCACGTATACATGTGAAAAGAGATTTACATGAGGACACCAACCTGACAGCAGAAGCAGCAGAAACAAACTCATGTTCATAACTGCTGTCACAGCTCCTCTCTGCTGCTTCATCATCACTGATGCTGCTGGATGCTGAGAAGAGCAACAGGACGTTACACATCACACATTTTCTCCAGCACAGTTTTGGAGTATGGAGTGCAGTGAATGTACACGGTACATTGAAAATTTACTCCGGCATTAGTTTCTTAACCTGTAATTTGTTTATATTAAAAATAAACAAAAATCAGTTATTGAGCAAGTACATAACAGATCTGTGTTTACAACAGTCTCCTTACCCTGATTTGCAATTGTAATTTTATAATAATGATTTGTAATTCGAACTGTCGGGTCGGATTTCACATGTAATGTTAGTTTGGCTTCATTTGCCTTCCACATACATACAAAGGCATGTAAAATAATCTGCACTTTTGTGTTCGAAACAGATGGTGACAGAGAGAAAAAAGTTATGGATTATAGCTTTAAACATTAGACAACAAGCCATTCAAACACATTTTTATTTATTATTCCTTTTGAGCTAGAACTAGTCACTGGATTTGGAAACTGAATTTGTCATTTTTAATTTAGTAAACAAACATGAATTACATTAATTTCTTACCTCAAAACAGTATTTTGACACAGAGACTTACACTACCGGTCAAAAGTTTAGGAACACTTGTTAATTATTAATATTTTTCCACATCTGTGAATAATATTAAACTCATTAAAACTACCAGATAACACAAAGCTAGTTATGGGAATTATGTGACTAATAAATCAAATAATGTTGTAATTTAACATGTTTAATGTAGTCACACATTGCCAAGAATTTACAAAAAATGTTTTCTTGGCATTTTACCATCAAGTTTCTTGAGGCATCACCCTGCGATGATTTTTCAAATGACCTCAGATTTAACTCTGATAAAACTGAGGTCATTCTAATTGGCTCTAAAGCTGTTGTATCTAACCTTTCTGGTCAACTGATGGATGTGGATTATGTCCACCATGACAGTTCACAATCTTGGTGTTCTCATTGATTCCACACTTTCATTTAATGTGATGGGTGATCAATGTGATCATTGATTACCCACACAAGAAAGAATGATCACATTACCCAAATCCTGCTTCTGGTTTCCTTGTGCATAAACTACAAGATACTAATCCTCACTTATACAGCTCTCCATAACCTAAACATATTTATCTGACTTACTTCTGCCCTTATAATCCTGCCCGTTCCTTACGGGGGATTGTTAGTCACTCCTAAGTTTCTTCTGGTGACTACGGGAGCTAAATCTTTCAGTGTTGTGGCTCCCAGATTGTGGAATGTTCTTCTCCAGGACATCCATCAAGCATCTTTCCTTCTCACCTTCAAAAACCTCTTAAAAACACATTTTTTTCTCCTGAGTTCTCAATCTGTAAACCATTACAGACGTTCATCTAAATTCTCTTTGTATCTTTAAGATGATGTTGTAAGTGGGCTCTGTATAGGTTTGTGTTATGTGTTGGTATGTGCATCTCTAATCTAGCTAATAAAAGGTAGTTCTTGCAAATGCCATCAGCACACTTCAGATTCTGGTGACACTGGGGAGCCACCTGTAAGTTTGTGGGTAAGGCATTAATGCTTCATGGGTTTTTTTACTACAACGTCACATTTGCACTTCTACTTTTTACTTCCTGTTTCACTCACAACACACAACACAAATATATCAAAAGAAGCCGATGGAAGCTGGTGGAGTTTTTTTTCTAAACTTTTTCCTAAACCTTTTTCTTAACCTTTACTTAACATACTAAACATAAAAATAGAATAAAAATAAGACTTTTCTTTATACTTTTTCATAGGAAAGAGCCGCATACCGGAAAGTACGGTTACACCCTAGCTTTCATTTTTAAACCGAATGTGTCAACTTTGACAATGAGACTGCTTGCCTTCATTTTCTTGGTTAGAATGCCAATAAGTTTTTATCAGTTTTTTATTTTTATCTCTGCTCTTCTCTTCAGCACAGGTACGAAAAACAATTGTTTTTTCTATTCTGACTGAATGAAATAGAAAATAATTTTAAAGACAATTTTTTTACAGTAACTGTATATAATACTACTCAGCATTTCTTAAATTTATTGACCCTCATGTTTAGCTTTTTATTCTGCCAATCGTTTAAATTAAGCAATTGATGAAGGTTAGAAAAGCTTAATTTTATGCCCCGCCTATAGACTACAGTCTTTCTAAAATGGTGACGATACGGTATGTTTTAATATCTTTGGCCTTTTATGCTTGCAAAAACTTGTGTGGTTTGTTGGGGTGGATGTTTGTTTCGTTACATTAATTCAATCACCTGGATCAGCACAGTAAGATCTAAAAAACAAATGAAAGATAAAGTAAATTATTTTGTGTTCAACTCACCTAATTTAGTAGCTTTTAAAGCATGTTAAATCTATATTTGCTCCTCTAGTTGATCAAATTACTTCTTTAAACAGAAAAATGTATTTTTCTGAGTAGCTGTCTAAATAATTAAGAATCAATGATCTCACATCTTAGCTTTTAAACTTAACAAATACTGGATTATGTTCCTTAATTAAAACTTTTCTTCTGTCTTCAGAATGTATGACCAAGACCTTGCTTGTACAGACGGGGACATCTGCTAAGCTGAATATAAGCAAAATACCAGAGAATTACAACACATTTCTGTGGTCAAAAAATAATAAGAATCTGGTCCGATATGACAAGTATTTAAACGTCACAACTTTGTATGTGAACGGAACAGTTTTCAACAATGAAAACGTTCTCTCTAACACTGAAGAACATGCAGAAGGATGATGGTGGAACCTACAAAGCAATTGTGAGAGAAAACTCAGACACAGTTGTTGTTCAGTACGAGGTGACTGTTATAGGTAAGTCTGAGTTCAGTGTTATATTGCTGAAAACAGTGAATAGAGGCTGTATAACCCTTACAGATGAATTTCACTACACATGAATGTCAAATACACCAAATGAAACAGGTATCAGAAAGCATCTGAACTAGAACAGCTGGACAAGACTGTGTTTTTACTGCAGGAACACAGTATTGTGTACATTCTGTTGTTGATTCCTGCACTTCGGGTTATTGTTCTGTTGCATCACCAAACTTATGCTGAGTTTCAAAATAGCTTAAAGATGCTGTTAAAATAATCCAGATAGATCCAGAAGGTTTCCATACTTTCTTCCCTGAAACTGTGTTATGTGTGTGTTTCAGATGCAGTGGAGGCTCCTGCTCTGACTGTCCTCTCTAACTGGTCCAGCAGTGACTCTTGTACTGTGAACTTCACCTGTAGAGGTCATGACTTCACACTCAACTCCACCTATCACAACAGCAGATGCTCTGAAAGAGACATCAAGACATCTGAAATCTCCACTCTCATCCTGACCTGCACTGAGAAGTCCATCATCTGTAACCATAGCAACCCAGTCAGCTGGAAGAACGAAACACAGGAGGTTAAACAACTCTGTACAGAGCATGAAGGTAAATGTTATATTATTTATAATATTTATAATATATATATATATTATATATATTATATATTTCATATCCTCCAGTACGTTCTTAAACAGTTTTTCTTAATTGTTTTCATATGCTAGAGAACTCTGGACAGCACACCAGACCTCGGCACAGAAAATCACTGGTGATTGTTTTCATTTTGTGGTTACTAAAAATCCTTTTTTTAATAATAAAGGTATGTCCATTTAATATCACATCCATGCCATAATCAGTTTACATTGTTTACCACAGTTGTCTGTGTATATTCTTTGTGAAGGTGAAAGAAACATTTATGTTTTGAGACAGAAAGGCACATAAATTTCACATGTGCAAAAACACACGATAACGTGAAAAACATGTCAACACATGGGAACTTACATGGGATTCATACAAAAATGTTCCAAAAACACATGTGAAACTCATGTGTCTTCTGTTTGGGAATTACAACATAGGAGAGACCAGGGCTAGCTGTCTCACAGGGAAATTTATCTTATTTATGTCTTTATCTTTATGTCTTTATCTCTAAGGTTAAAAGTGAAAAGTTCAGTCACAAAATTATAATTTCTCTGGTAGTGGCTTTTTATTTCAAATACCTAGTTTAAATCCCTTAACAATTTGGGAATTTTCTGTAACTTATGTCTCCCAAAATAAAATTGTAATATTTTTTTAAATAGATTTTGGGTAAACAAGTGAACATAATAAAACCACCCTGACATATATTAAGGTAAAGGTGAACTATATGAGGAAGGTAGACTTTAACTAGTAGCTGTCACAAGGGGCAATGTAGGTTTAATTTACTTTTTCCTGAGCCATAATGAATCCCAAAATTGCCTTTAAAATAAACTTACTAAACATTTACTAAAGTAAAAAGTGTAAACAGATAAACTACCTCCAATCTCACATTCTGTAGAATAGAGGACAACCATAGTGAGTTATAAATCACAAATTGTTCCCTTAAAATTGAGCTATTTTTTCATATTTATGGATTTTTTGGAAATATTTTGTCCTGCAGCTACACTCATGGTTTACATTTTTTTTCTCAGCAGGTTTTCTGAACCTCAGGTACCACAGTTGTCTCCAGAAGGACCTCAGAGAACGCAGGAGAAGACTTTGCGCAAGCATTGTGTGAGGAGCGGAAGAAACGAACCCAGTGGCAGACAGCGTGAAACCGAAAAATGTCTTTATTAAAAAACGGAACCCAAAACAAGATCGAAAACGAAAACCAAACACAAGCTTACAAACAAAACTAAAACACTCTCCAAAAACCGGAGCAAGAGAACAAGGGGGCGGGGCCAAGACGAGAGACCGGAGAGCACATGACGAATGTAAACAAAACAGAGACCATGTGCTTCAACAAGAAACAAAGACCCAGAACATGAGTTCAGATCCAGACTCCAAGAAACAAGAACCAAGACGAGGAGTCAGGATCCAAACAACACGCTCTGACACAACACACAGGGCATGTCAGGATCCTGTCAAGATAATCCAGGACCCTGACACATTGAGTTGTAAAAATTTGTATTGCTCACATGTTGCTCTTTCATAGCACAGAAGATTTCATGGAGTTCTCAGTTTCATTTACGTATCAACTTTGTCTCATATTTTTCTTCTAAAATTGCTTAGGAAAATAAATAGAAACAAATGAGCCAATTGTTAAAACACATTAAAGAGTAAAATTAGTGAAATTAGTGTGGATTGTAGCAAACATAATCTGGATTTGGGTAGATTTGATGAGAAATTGTTTCAATTCTTTAATTGCAGACTTAATTAAAGGCAAATCTGAGCTCAGTTTGAGACATTGGTGAGATCTCTTCTAAACTCTAATGGAGACATTTGTGAGATTTCTGGGTCTCTCTCACAGGAAAAATATTGGAGACACAGGAGACTTAAGCAAAAGTTACTATTTAATGTCAATGCTGTCTAGGAGAAGTAACATATATTAAAGAGATCTCATCTGTAATTGTTCTTTACTATGAGTATATGAACATGATAAATGCTGTGAAGTGTGTATATTACACACCATCCAGGTTTTTTATAATTAGTCCTGGTCAGGTTTCAAGACAAATTTAGGACCCTCTAAAGAGTTGCCTGTCAAACTATGTACGTGTTCATGTGCCAGAGGAGGTGTGGCTTTGGAGAGCACTCTGAAGGGAGGGCAGGATCTCACCAAAACTGCCCACTCTACCACATTTACCACTATAGTGCCCAACTGAAACCAACAGATCTCCTAAACTTAAAAATAGAGGTTTTATTCTAAAGGTCCTGTTTTAGTCTCATTTTATCCTTGTTTTACTTTTTCAAGCTCCCACATTCTCTCGAAAAGGTCTGAAAAACACAGAAATGTTTACAGTCTTGTTTGATTTGTTGTTACAGTCACTCATATTCAGACTTTTTGGGTTAATCTGCGCTGTGGACTTCACACAATGCTGCATGTTCAGAGAGTAGTGAGGTTTCCGTACTGCTGCAGTCTTAAAAACAGAAGTGGTTCAGAGCTTTATTAAAACAGCCCACAGGCTGAGTCATATCCTTCTCTCTGACTGCAGTACGAATGTGACTTTTCAACTAGTTATAGTAACTAGTGTTCACATTTACTTTGTCTTTAAATATATAGCTTAAATAATTGCCTTGAATTAATGAATATATTAACTGGCATCTATTTGTTTGTCCCCCAAAGTCCTTCTGGGGACAATATAGGAATAGCACAGCACTGTGCTTCCTAATAACAACTTGTTATTAAAAAATTAAATGAATGTCTATGTCTGTCTGTTTGTCTGTCCATCTGTCTATCTACATACAAATATATATAAGCATATATTACCTCTGCTGGTGACCAAAATAGTAATGAAGGTGATGATAGGTGGCCATAGCCACAGAGCAATGAGAAGAACAGCGTCTGTGTTGTGTGATCGTGTCTGGTTGATATATTTTATTGTAAGATGCAATATATATATAATTTTTATATGTAGTACAGTGTAAAGTATACTGCAGCGTCCGGTCTGCATCTGGTGGGTGGGCATAAATGTGGTTCCCTGCTCTGTCACAAGTCTGCTTAAGTGCAAGTTTGCTTCCTCTTACAATATATCAACCAGACACGACCACACAACACAGACGCTGTTCTTCTCATTGCTCTGTGGCTATGGCTATCATCATCTTCATTACTCTTTTGGTCACCAGCAGAGGTACTATATGCTTATTTCTCACTTACAGATGATGTGTTTTCTGTAATCAGTATATCAGTATAACAGCAACACAGGACAGTATTCAGTCATAATTGTTACCTGTCTCAGTTAACTTTGTGTAAGTCAAAAACATCATTTTTGCCTATTTGATAAATTGCCGGCCTTGGATTGAAATAAATAATTTCCATACTGACAATACTGAACACACGGGGGGATGCATTCGCAGGAGGAATATAGTCATGCTCATACAGTAAATTTAGCTCCTTGCAAAATCTTCCCGTTTCCTTTGTAAAACATCTTGATTTTGAAAGTATTCATTCGGTTTATTAATAGGGATTTACAAATGATCAAAACTTAAGAGAAGGAACAAACAACTCACATAGAACGATAACCACAAAGCAGCATGTCAATAGAAAATCAAAGCCAAATTCCAAACATTTTAGATCCATTTCAAAATCCTGGCCAGATGTTTTTGAAAAGTTTCCCTATAACGAAGACATGGTCACCTGGTTTCTTGTTGGTATTATTGTTAACTGAGTGAAGCATTTGCTTCACTTGCATTTGAAACCTGCTGTTTGAGAATCAATTTTCTCATTTTCACTTCTGATAGTTTGCTTTAAATAAACCAGCATCTTCTGAACCTTTACCTAACAAACTTCATTTGTATTTGGGATACAGAATAACCTCCAGTGTTTTTTGTGTCTCTTTTCAGTGGTCAGTACTGAAAGCTCGGGTACTGTGTTTGTACAGACAGGAGATTCTGTTCAGCTGGATGTACAAAAACATAATATAACAGAGTTTAATCAACTGATCTGGAAATGTAACGAATCAATAAACATATTGACGTATTATAAGGACAAACAACAAATATTTCATAATTCTTACGATAACAGAGTTCATTTCAGTACTGGAGACGTTTACTCTTTAACACTGAAGAACATGCAGAAGAGTGACAGTGGAGTCTATACAGTGATAGCAAGTGGATCAGAAGAGAAAGAAATTGTTAAACACACATATTCTGTTGTTGGTAAGTCTAATTTTCTGTTGCTCATAATCATAAAATGTGTGACTGCACATCAAGTTCAAATTCAGATTCAATACTGATACACAAACAGTACCTGTACCTGTCACAAGTGATGAAGGATCTTTAGCAGTACTGTGACACACAACTTCATATACAATTACATAAAGCGTCAGAAAGTGAGCTGCCTGGATTTGTTTTGTGTGTTTCAGATGCAGTGGAGGCTCCTGCTCTGACTGTCCTCTCTAACTGGTCCAGCAGTGACTCTTGTACTGTGAACTTCACCTGTAGAGGTCATTACCTTACATTCAGCTCCACCTATCACAACAGCAGATGCTCTGAAAGAGACATCAAGACATCTGAAATCTCCACTCTCATCCTGACCTGCACTGAGAAGTCCATCATCTGTAACCATAGCAACCCAGTCAGCTGGAAGAATGAAACACAGGCGGTTAAACAGCTCTGTACAGAGCATGAAGGTCAATACACAAACATACAAAATACAAAAAAAAAACCTTTAACAATTCAAACCTTGTGAAACCATTTATCACACAAATGAACTATCTTCCTTTGTCTAATCCACAAATGACTCAGAGTTTACACTTAACATGATAGGTGATAAATTGTTTTATTTTACACCTTCCACTTCAGCAGAAAACCGCACAACACACGGATTCTTTTAAAATACCTTGGTATGTGTACCTCTGTGTGTGCTGTTTTGGTGCCATATTGATTCTGGGGCTCATTTACTTCTATATTCGCAAGAAAAATGAAGGTATGTCCTTACATGCACTGTAAATTTAAATTTATATGTAAAAACTAATAAATTTAAAGTCACCATGAAATGATCGTTGCAATTGTCTTTTCGTCCTCATGGTGATGCATATCCCAGTGAAACGGCTTCTAAAACAACAAAAATGTGGGACAGGATTTTAACAGATTTCGTCTTTCGGAAATTGATTCCATTTTTGGACGAATTAATAGAAACTGCCTGGCCATTGGACAGTCAATATAGCCCAGCCCTCAGACACAGACTTGCATCATCAAGAGAAGAGACGTCGTTTTTGGGGAAGGGGAGGGTAATGTTTTTAATTAAAAATTACAAGGGCACATTGCTAAAAGATAAATAATGACAGGCACATAAATCATAAACAGCAATATTCTATTAAAAAATAAGAAGAGTACATTTTGTTTTCATGGTGACTTTAAGCAGTGTCAGGCCCAGGTCTGACAAAACAAGCAGTTACTTAATCATATGAAATGTTCTTCCTAAAGAATATACATTAAAAATGTACATATTTTTAAATAAATACAATGATGTTCAACTTCAAATTATGGTGGCCTGTCAAATGCCTTTGTGACATCTCTCCTAACAGAGAGTTTAAAAGTGGTCTATGGCAGCCAATCAAAACGGCTCATTATGGTGTTATTATATTTATAGGGTTCTGTAATTCTTTATGTGAGTGTGAAAGTGACAGAAAATCTGATTCAATTTCTCATTTTCACAGGACGGTTCATTTTTAGCAGCTGTTGCCTTCACGGCTCTTGTATGCTCAGATAGACCCTTAATCTTGAACCTCTTCAAGATTTACATAGATTTAAATCTATATTCTACATGTTCAGATTTCATTCTAGATTCTACATTTCTACAATCTACATTTTAGAAAGCTTTCCTTTGCTAAATTATAACCACTTTTATTGGCATCACCTAATTAACTTTTTCTAAAAAGTAAAAAAAAAAAACCAGCTGTAAATACTTTAACTTTGTCGAGTCATTACAAAAAACAGCACATAAATGTAAATAAGTTCCTATAAAAGTTACGATAAATATATTCTTTTGTTCAATAAAACAGCAATCAGAAAATCAAAACCGTAATATTGTATACTTTTTGTTTTAGGCTCAGGTCCTCAAGAGGGTGATCAGACGATTTATGCAGAAATTGATGTAAGTTTTAAATGTTTAAATATGTAAGTCATCACACTGTCATCCTGTACTGTTCAGTCATACCATCAGATTTGTCGCCAAGAGGGTCCCCAAGGGTCTGCCCACTACTGATTTTCGTCTGGGTCATGGTTATGTACATGTGGTTATGCACGCTTCCATTTTTACCTTGTGAAGTGGCGGACCCTTGGGGACCCTTTTGGGGACCCTCTTGCAGACCCTCTTGTCCCCAAGAATACAGCAATACAGTCTGAGAATCTGAGGGCAGAAATAACATGACATTCAGCCTCTTCCACTGCATGTCAGGGTTAAAGGCTGTGCTAATGAGCACTTACTGACAGTTAGGCTGCTCTGTGTCCTCAGAAGAGTGATGAGATACCAAAGCCGACAGGGATGCTGGAGACATCAAAAAATCCTCAAACGGTGTATGATACTGCAGGTAACTGTAAACGGCCTGCCGGTACTCTGGAAACCAACCAGTCAACAACCAGTCCTGAATCCATGAACCTAAAGGTAGAATATATGTTATTTTCCAATGAAGTATGAAGAATGAAGAATACTTTAGGATTATTAAAGAAAAACTGTACCAGAAGATACTGAATATACAGTTTTTAGACCTACTTAGTGAAGAAAGACAAAAATCGAATTACTTAATACTAGAACAAAATGCCCAAATTACACAGGGAACTAGTTTATATATGTATAAACTGTGTCTATACTTTTGTTTTGTGAAATCTTACATAGTGTGCCTTTAAGTCTAATACAGTATAACAGAGCTGCATCTGTGAAAACTGTTGTATGCTGTATATTGAGAATATTCATTTCAAGATGTTTTGACACAAATTCATGCAACAGATTTCAGCAGTAGCATAAATACAATGCAGTGATTTATCAGCATAAAACATTCACATACCTCAACAATTAGAAAATCAGACCAATAGCCCACCATTCCATCCATGACTTAATGTAGACCGTGGGATGCACACAGTAAGTAACACAGTTAAATTTGTGCATTTTCTGTCCTATAAAAATTAAACCCCAGCAGAAACCTTAATTGCTTCTTTTAAACGTCATCACATTTAAAAGACAATAAAAACTCGAATAAGTCAACTTCCAATAAAGAAGAAACTAAAATAAATGGGTGTTAGACCTTTGAAAAATTTCACTTGAGTACTACCCAGTAACCATTATATATTATATCAAAAACGTTATTTTTAAGTTGTTAGTGAACAACTTGAACATTCCTAGAACATTAATTAGTTATTTGGCTTGAATCAAAGCATTTCTGTCTTCTTTCATTTACATTCCCTTTCTGTGTTGATATGAACCAATAAACATTACATTGGTCATTTCTTCATAAATCAATTTTCTATTTTCTAATAATTGGTCTGGTGAATAAATCCATTTATTGTCTGTTTGTATTTCAAGGCTCAGGCCCAGACATGTGATAAGGCTGGAGATCATCAATCCAACACTACTTACTGTCTTGTAGGACAACATCAAAAACCTCCACTTGTCACTGAATCTGACAAAACAGTTTATGCCATGGTCAATAAACCTCCAGCTAAGAATTAATACATTTACAGTATGGTCAAAATTTTTAGTTTGTATTAAATGTAAATAAAAGTACTATTCACAAATTTAGCTGCTGGTGTATTTTTTTCATAACAATATATAAATGTCTCAAAAATTCAATTCCATTGCTTGGTTATTGCTTTGATAATAATGGCTGATAATGGCATTAAAGATGTAAAGTGCAAACTCCTCACATATCACCCAAAATTATCAATCATCAATCAAGTTATCAATTTCTCATCCTCATATTGTTCTATACCGAAATTACTTTTGTTTTTTTTTCCATGAAACACAAAACAATATGGCAGATAGTTTGGTCACCATTTACTTTCATTGTATGGATAAAAGATGCAGTAAAAGTAAATGGTGCCTGAGGCTGTCATTTACTAACATTCTGCCTAACATATTCTTTTGTGTTCCCTGGAAGAAAGATCATCATGCTGAAAGAGGAGATTAAAGTTTAATTATGAACACACATAGTGACTGTTGAGCAAAATGGGAAGTTTATCTCTTGCCTCACACTGATTCAGACAGAAAATTTGAGCTGGTCACACATTTCCGTCACTGTTTCCAGAAAACAGCTTCTATTTTAAACCTGCATTGCTGTTCCTGTAGCTCAATTAGTAGAGCACTGCATATCACCAACTGATAACAAATAATTTTGACTGTCATGTACGTTGCTTTTGGATACAAGTGTCTGCAATAAAATGTCAAATATATTGCATTGTTGAATTCTAGACCTGGAGGGCCACTGTCCTGCAGAGTTTAGCTCCAACTCTAATCAAAACCACCTAAACAAGTTACAATAAAGTGTTTAGGATTATCTAGAAAATTACAGGCAGGTGTATTTCATATGATTTTAGCTAAACCGTAAAAAATTGGCCCTGCTGGACTGCAAAACAGTTGTTACAGTTGTTACCATGTTACATGGATTCTGATGGCAGTATCATTTGTGCAGCTTTCACATCGAGTAACAGCCTTTAGAAGAAACAGAGCTTGCAGTCTGCAGGAAGGATGTGGTTTACTGATGACCTAGCTAGCGGGGAACGTTCTCAGAACGTTGGCTAGAGTTCTCTAAAAGTTGTCCAAGTTATCAAAAATGTTCTTGCAGTAATGTTAGCAGATTTTTTTTTAACATTATATCAAAAATGTAATTCTTAAGATACAGAATTAAAAATGTACAGAATTAAAAATGTTTGAGTAAGCAATAACGTTAATACAATGTCTAGAAAACTGGATGTTTTGAACATTCCTAGTACATTCAAAATAACATTACCATTTTTGTTAATGGAAACATTATAGAAACGTTCTTACAACCTAAAATTATTGCTGGGTGAGGTGCGATGTTTGTTACCAGAACCTTTTTTAAAGAGTTGTTTGACTGCAGCTGTTTATTTGTCCTTTTATTACACATAATACATGAAGCTTAAATAAATTGTTCAAATGTTACTGAATAACCTTAATTATTCTTGTTTAAAAAGAACATTTTCAGTGCCCACACACACACACACACACACACACACACACACACACTTCCGCTGCATCGTTGATCTGCTGAAGAGTGGGGACACATTGCACTGCATTGCTTATCTTTCACCTCTTCTCAAACAGTGAAAAATACACTGATTGGTCGACTGTCAATGAACTTTAGAAAATGATTTTATAAAATAAATTGTGCCACGAGTTGCAAAATACTCAGAAAGGAAATTGTATAAAATTCTGGTTCTTATTTTGACTTCGTATATTTTATGTTAGCAACAACTAAAACAGCTTTGTGAATCTTCACACTCATTTTAATTTTCTTTGCCATGTCACTAAAACACACACACAACACTGCTGGAATGTAAACTTGTGTTAGAGACTGTATTAAAAGTGTAACATATATTTGGTAATTTTTCTTTATTTGAAAAGCTTCAAGAAATGTTTTTTAATCTGTAAAAAATGTTTTTCACATGTTATCCTGTTATCCAATGGGTGATATATTAAGTTTACTGATATGTTGCTTACAGCTCTGTTGGAAGGTTTAGTGTCTTGAAGCTACACTTCTCATGTAGTATGTAATCTCTCTCCTGCGAAAGAGAAGCCTCTTAAAAATCACATGATTTGAAACCTAGTTACAGAGGAAGTTGCTTCTTAAACTGTTCCTCGTCTTGATAACAGAGTTTCACTTTCAACAGACACATTTTAAACATACAGACAGTGGCAGACTAGCAGAGAAATACCAACATTAAATCTGATTTCACAAATACGAGAATATAAATCATAAAACGAACATTACAGAGAACAGAAGTTCATTTGTGCCTCCTCACTTCCTCACTACCAGGTTCCCCTGACCGAACCTCTTGTTCATTTACAGTGAAACAAAAAACTTGATTATGCTCACAATTGTTTACCGTGCAACTACAGAACATACTGCATTCTGCACATTTTAAACAGTAAGTCATTGTACAGTGACAGATGAAGTGAAAGTCATGATGTCAGGAAGTTGGGGTTATATTTCTGTTTAACGTGACAGTAGGGAAACACATTGTCAAATATAGCACCATGTCACTCTGCTGTGGTTTGATAATGCTGGAACAGGATCTGCCTCTTACTGTACGTCAGAACGACTGTATGAGTTGGTCAGAAGATGGATCCCTTTTCCCACACCGTGACCGTGATAACTTAAAATCATTGAAGTTCTTTTTCATAAGTCCCAATAACTTAAGATATAAGTTATACCTTATATCTACATAACTTCTCAAAAGTTATTTAGTAATTTGGAATGATGTATTGTTTATATATGTTATATATGTCATTTATACCATAATATATGCATATTATGGTATAAATGAGCAGCTTCATATACATATGTATGTCTTTTTATAACAGCATGTTCATAAACTTAAGACACTAATGAGTGGGTTTTTTACTATTTCTTTCCCTCAGGTGCTTCTCCTCCACTGGATATAGAGACAGATGAACTGCCCAATTCAGTTCTTAAATCAAACCCACAACCCTGACATATCAAATCTGGTACAAAGACAAAACACTTCATTTTTATGATGATTTCTGCACTGCACATATTAACATATTAATATTAAGAGCAGGTGCAGGTCTGGCCCTTATTACCAGCATAAGGACACGGTTAAATGTGTTTATCTGCTTCTGAGTTTATGCAATATTCACTCTATTACATCCATCACATTTTGCTTGAACAACTTGGGTCTTTGCGCTCAAGCAATTCCTGTTTTGTACAGCAGGTGGCATACACCGATATGTGCCTAAATGTTTTTGTACACTCACTCAAATCATAGGTGAGTTCTGACCCTAGATCAGGAAAACTTTACATTTTAAACTCTTTAAAATGTTGTGTAGAAATGTCTTACTGTCCTTTTTTCCCACACATTCGATTAAATGTCAATGAATTCAATCATCTGTCAGCACATCTGTTGAGAGCGAGTTCCTGCAGAAGGTGAGCCTCACTTTCTCACTGCAGGCTGAAGTTCTGGAGGTGAGATCAGGGCACTTCATCCTTCAAAGAGGTGAAACAACAGTCAGTGAAACAGACAGATGAGCTGGATACTCATTTTAATAAGTGAATAAATGTTTAGATTACAGGACAGACCCTGTGATAACGATCATGCAGTCTGAATCCACCGGAGAGCTCTGCAGAAGTTCAACATGCTCCTCCAACACTAAACCAGCACCTTCTGTACAGTCACATCTGAAACACGGCCACATTTCTATGCAAATTCTGCCGTACGAAAGTAAGGAAGTAATAAAATATTCTAGAGAAATATTAAAGTCACCATGAAATCAAAATATGCTACACATATTTTATGGCACATTGCAGTGTTTATTATAAACAATTTATCCAAGCAGGTCATTTTGTTATGCAATGTTCATATTCTTTGATGATGCATGTGTGTCTTTGGTGGCAGGACTATATTAACTGTCCAATGGCCAGGCAGTTTCTAACTTACAATGATGCAATCAATATCCAAAGGACAAAATCAAATCCTTTCCTATGTTTTTCCTCATTCCAAAAGCCATTTCACTTGGATAAATATCACAATATGGAATTAAGACCTTTGTAACTCCCATTTAATGACTTTAAAAGTGTTTCTCACCAAGCAAAACAGTGAGGTTCTGGAATCAGAACCATGACGGCTTAATAAACGGACGTACACTTTCGTACAATTCTTTGAAACATCTTCTTACCTGATCTCCTGGAGACCTGGACAGACTTCAGTTAAAGACAGGATTCCCTTCACCCAGTGCTCTGTTAGATTGCCGATGTTGAGCGTGACGCTCTGCAGATCAGGTACAGAGCGCAAGATGTTCATCAAATTCTCCACATACTCCTCATGCTCTGAACAGCTGCATTACATGTACAAATACAAAATTACATATTTAAAACTCTGGTTGACTTTCAACACAACACTGGCTATTTTATCAATAACTTTGTGAATTACTGATCGCAAAGTATTAATATCATATTTTATTTACTACTACCACTAATAATAATACCGTAACTAATAATATAACTGGAAACAACACTGGTTGTTTCACAAATAAATGAATAAATAAATGACTGAATTATTGATAGCAAACTATATTATATTTTTTTTACTAATTATAATAATATTAAAAATAATATTAATATAATACAGTAACTAATAATAAAAAATTAAACTGAAAAAGGTAAATAATGTAAATAATGCAACAAAACAAAGAACACAAAGTTTATGTGCAGGTATTAGATTTCGAAGGCAATCAAAAACACAATGCTTACTTCTCCTCTAAACCTTTCAGCAAGTCCAGGGTTTGAAGAAGTTTGTGTCCATCCAGTTTAAGAATTGCTGAACATGGTGATGTGATTGAAATGAATGACGGTATCGTTCTGATCTTACTGTTATGAGCTGCCCAAATGTCAACCTTCACCCTTTGTAAAAGAGGACTGGTTAAGCTGCAGTTTAAATAGTTTACTGGGCTGTTAAAAATCGGTGATGTCTTTACAAATCACACAATTTGACGATAATGAGAGTCAGACATAAACGTACGTGGAGTCTGTGATGTTTCTGGTGAGGATGAGAGAGGAACACACATTGAGGTCACTCGCTCTCCTGTCATGCTCCACTTTCAAACTGAAAATCCAGACAAAGTCAGAGAGTTCAACACCCCATAAAATTACACATATCTGAAAATCTGTTGTTGGGCAGGACAGACTGTGAACCCTTAAACTTTAATCCTTTTCAGGGAAATAAGACTTTTATCAAAGTCCTATAACTACATTACCCGTTAACCCTGCTAGACAAATAACACTGTTAGTGATAAAGCTGAGAAGATCCAGGACATTGTTTAATATAACTCAGACTCAGTTCGGCTGAAAGAAGAAAGTCATATACACCTAGGATGCTTTGAGGGCGAGTAATTTTTTAAGCTCTGGTCAAGTAACATTAAGATGTTGACCATCTGGTTAACCACTAATATAACCTGCTGATTCACTCATCTCATGACTAGAAATTCAGTCTTTCCAGCAGAAGCACTGGGGAAGTTGCTCTCACCTGATCTTATGGAGACTGGAGCACGTGTAACACAAGGAGAGGATCTTTGGAGCCCAGCTCTCCGTCAGACTGTCAGTCATCATATGCAGCTGGATCAAACCAGACAGCGAATGCAGGGAGAGAAGGAGAGCATCTACATGCTCATCAAACCGTGAACCTCTGATAATACATTAGAAACTGGTTAATATTCTGTCTTAGTATTTCATTTATTCATTTAATATTCAGTTAAAAGTTTACATAAAACAGACATTAAATGCGTTTTTTTACCCTATAGAAATCCCTTTGCATTGGTTATACGCCCATAGGAAGCTTCTCCAGTCGGTTTGTTCTGAGGTTTCAGACAGGGTGAGTGTTATGTACGAGAGAGGCGGCCGTGTATTCGGACTGGAGGCAATGCTTTTTAAATCTATCCTGAAATTAATAAGTCAGTTTATTTACATTTATGCATTTGGCAGACTCTTTTATTCAAAGCAACTTGCAGTGCATTTAAAGACACAACTTAATAGTATGCGTGTTGGCTAGGGCTCAAACCCATGACATTTGTGCTGCTAACGCAATGCCCTTCCAGTTGAGCTACAGGAACTCAACACTGCATACAGTTGTTTAAAAACAACACCTTCTCAAAAGTGAGCCAAATGTACACTGTTGAGTTTTTTTCTGTTGATAGATTTATATTTTTTAGGTTTTGAGGGTTTGTTCAACTCAATTGTTCAGACAGATGTTATAATCAGCAGATACTCAGCACAACAGATAAAAATGCAGCTGGAGAAACAATACTACTTTTGCCAAGGCGATCCACAATTTGATCTTTAGAGAAAAATACTTCCAGTTTAAACAAACCAAACAACAAAGTAAAATGTTTCCAACCTCCATTGTTCAGATGTATTGCCACTTTCACTGGCTCTTTTGTGTACCCTGAGTTCTGAGCAGAGGATCTCAGATGTGACCTCAGAGGAGCGGAGCTGTTTCGTGTTGCCCAGTTTAGCACAATCCCTTTAAAGACATACATGCTATGTAATCTCACCTAACAGATGAAATTCATTACAGTCTGATGATTATGAGCAGAAACATTGATGTTATCAGGTCCATGATATCGTCTCACCTTACTTCATCACTGCTGTCGCTGAAAGATGAAGACAAGCTCTCTCTGTCACTATCCACCTGTCCTGCAGTCTGAAACCTGCAAATATTGTCACAAATCATTCCTACCTACACACAAGCGAGGCGTCATTTGTTTTTGCATACAAACCTAATACAGATGCATCCAGATAAATACTACCATCTAAATACACAAACCATCTAGTATGCAATGTACACTCTTCTAAACGCAAACGGGATTAAATTCTTTCAATGAGACAGTTCACTCAAAATAATAAAAAAACTATCATTGTTTACTTATGCTTATGTTGTTTAAAAGGCCACTTTCACTGCGTCTTTTCTCCACAAAATGAAAGTAGATCGAGGCTGTCAGTCACTAACATGTTGCCTAATATTTCCAGTAAGTTTTCCAGGGAAGACAGAAAGACTTATTGTATGTGCATCACATTGGAACAACATGATGGTCAGTAATGGATAACAGAATGTTTTTTTCAGGTGAACTGTCCCTTTAAGACTCTTAGAATTAAAACAGCCATCCTACCCAAAGCCATTGAATCTGTCTGAATCACTGTCCTCTTCACTCTTGCTGCTCCTAAGGAAGCTGCAGAACATCACAAAAATGAAACTCGTGTGCTGCACTTCAGATTTAAAAGTTCAGAATCAAATCGCAGTTCAGTCTCAGGCACGTTTTTAAACAATCAGACAACCGAACACTGAGAAATGTTCAAATGCATCAAAATGTCATGAAATTTTGACTGTTTTTTTAAGATAGGGCAGACAATTTCAGAGAGGCTAGCAATATCAACCTAGCTTTGAATGCATAAGATCCCACCCTCTGTTCAGAGCAATTTCCAAAGCCACGCCTCCTCCAATAGTGCGCAGAGATATGCAAATACATAGTTTGATAGGCAAGTTTGACATCCTATTACTGCATTCGGACTGAATGCAATGACTGGAAAAACATTTTATGGTCCAGCGCCTTCCACTGAAGATATATTTAAATGTACGCTAACTTTAAATATGTTAAACATTATTTGTTAATTGCTTATTTATGAAAATGAATATAAAGTTAGTTCCAGATTTTCCACCCAACACCCATGAACGTTTATGTCTCACCTGAAGAGATTCTTTTCAAATGTCCCGCTGAAGTGTGTTTCAGTCGTTTCAGGCTTCCTAACGCTCAAGAAACTAAACAACATAAAATAATGCAGGTTTTATATTTTATTTTATAAAGGTCCACAGACCTGCAAAGTTTATCTCCAACCTACTGCAACACGCCTGCCTAGATGTTTCTAGCAGTCCCAATGATCTTCATTAGCTGCTTTGTGATGCATTATGGTTGGCGCTAAACTCTGCAGGTCTGTGGAGCTTGTCGAAGACTTGTGGTCTACATCTTACCTCACTGTCCTCAGACTGGGGTTTGTCTGAAGGAGGTTCAGCACTCTAGATGCTCCATCAACAGTCGTGAATCTCAACACAAGCTCCAGATCCTTCAGACCTGACAGAGTGTGCAGGACAGAGAGCAGGTCGCAAACACACTCGTCATACTCTGGACAGCTGCATTTACAAAGTAACAAAATAAACATTTTAAATAAAAAGCTTAAGCTTTTCTTATTGTTGATCTTCTGTTCCTCCCCCTCACATACATATTAATGCCTCTCCAGTGTTGAAATGTTGACTTACTATTCAGTGAAGACTTTCAGCTGGTTGTAGATGTGAAAGAATCTTTTCCAGTCCGTGTTTCTGTTTTCAGACTCGTCCGTTACTGTGATGGTGATGCAGGGAAGAACTTTGTGCACAGGAGCTTCAAAGAAGCTGATGTCAAAGTTATCTATATAATTCAGATGGTTACAGCCAACAGCCAGCCTGCAGAAGAAAGAGTACACTTATCCTCTCAGATAATGGACAGTCTGATTTATTGCTTATTAACAACATGGTCTTGTTTCAGAACACCAGCTGCTTTGTCATTGGTATAAAGGGCTTTGTCCCAAAATATAGTCTCTGCCCAGCTGCTTACCCAGTTTCAGGTACAATGAAATGGTTTTTCCAGACAGTAGATAAACTATATTTCATTTAAAGAGGTTTTCACCCAAAAATGAGACTCCTTCCATCTTTTGCCCACCCCATGTCAATGAAAAATGTCTAATTTTTAGGTGAACTATCCCTTCTAGCTGAAATTAAATGCAGCACAGCACGTGTCCTATGTCTTTTAGAGAAAAAGCCATCCCAGAATGCATTGCAAAAAATGGATTTTCATCCAAAATGGCAGACAAAGGTTGCAAATCCTGCTAATAATTATGTAAACAGAATCTTACTTCACGTCATCTTCTCTCATCATACCCAGACTCTCCACATCACTACAAAGGGACAACATACTGGTCCTCAACCTGCCAAAGAGAGAAGAGACAAGAGTTTTCATTTATGGTTTCCAGTACAGAGAGAACAATTTTTTAGAGAAAGAAATCATTACAAAAAGTGCTGTGGTGGAACCATAGTACAGTGATGGATTCAGATGGTAATATCATGGTACAATTATAAACCATAGTATTTAGACGGTACCCAAGGCACCCCAAAAAGAGCATGGTATTACCATAGTGTGTGTGTGTACATACACATGGTATTATCAAAACATGGTAGTACTCTAGCATAATGTTATCCTTTATAAGAAATACACAGATGTTCTTACTGGAGATGAAGTAAACTGGAGCAGGACAGGAAGAGCGAGAACAGACCAGCAGCCCAGATCTCATTCAAACCATTCAGCCACAGTTTCACTTCCTTAAGACCAGGTACAGAGTGAAGAAACACCAACAGAGAATCTACACGCTCATCCAGCTCTGGAAATCTAATGAAATATCAAGATAAGCCACGTCAGAACACAATTTATATAAAGATTCTCCTTCAACTGCAATAACGCATTCTCATTACTATACCTAAAATTCATTATAACTAAAAATATACCATAATTACATCCAAATTTGTTCAGTTTTCATAGCTCATCCATAAAAATAAACTTACTCTTCTGTCAGCTGGATAAGTTGGTAGATTTTCTTGAAAAGTTCTTCCCAAATGATTCTAGATCCTTCCAGAGGAGGAAGACTGAAGATGAGCTCCACAAGAGCAGGTTTCTCCTGAGGGTGTGAACATTCTGGATCTCCACTGCAGTGTCTACAGAAATATTCATAAATACTCACATACTACTTATGCTTATGGTCTTATAATTAAGAAAGCTAGTGTGAAGTCTCACTCAGCATCGTAAGCCCATCTGTTCATTGCGAGAGTCAAAGATGGATTCTTCTCCTCACTGTCATGCATCTTGTAACTGCAAAAGGTTCAACAATTTGACTGTACCAATGATCACAAACACAAGCGTCAAATCAAAAGAAAACATGACTTACGGTACAAATGGCTTTCTAGACACCAAAAATGTTGAACAGACTTTTTCTATGTCACTGATGATTAGAAAGTTAACATGAAACCTGCAAAAAACAAATGCATGCTGGGTATCAGAAAAATGTGAAATGCAAATCAGTCTAATAGTCATTTATAACTTGATATGATATGGCTGACAGCCAATAAGATTAAAATAAACCATCTAAAAGTTTATTCATGGCACATGATAGGTCAGCAATATACAGTATATGCAAACAATATCTTCGCCTACGTTATAAGAGAAATCTTTGGATTGACTTGAAGGTAGGACAGAATCCTGGATATCCAAATGTCTGTGAGGTTCTTGGCACGTATGTCTATCTCAGTCAAACCAGGAACAGAATTCAGGAATGACAGTAGTAAATCCACATTCTCAGCAAACTCTGCATCTTTTCTGGAAACAAATATAAATTTGGTAATAAAATGGCTCAGGAAACCTACAAGGCTGAGGTTTGCTGAACGAAAACAAGAGTTCTTACAGATCTGAGAAGTGTTTGAGGTTATGGCAAACTTTGAGGAAATCCCTCCAATCAACTGTGGCTATTGTGGAAGTAGCAAAAGATATTTTTGAAAAAGCCTGATAATAACGAACATCATGCTTTTCCAAGACTGCATCTTGATCTTCTTCTGGGTGCCCAACTGTCAGCCTGAAATTTCAAAGAACACAATTTCTATGATAGGAAGCGCACAGAGAAAAGACATGAAGAGCACAGAGAAAAGACATGAAGAGCACAGAGAAAAGACAGGATAGGAAGCGCACAGAGAAAAGACATGAAGAGCACAGAGAAAAGACATGAAGAGCACAGAGAAAAGACATGAAGAGCACAGAGAAAAGACAGGACAGGAAGCGCACAGAGAAAAGACATGAAGAGCACAGAGAAAAGACATGAAGAGCACAGAGAAAAGACAGGATAGGAAGCGCACAGAGAAAAGACATGAAGAGCACAGAGAAAAGACAGGACAGGAAGTGCAGAGAGAAAAGACAGGAAGAGCACAGAGGGAGGACAGAAAGCCTGCAGAGAAAAGACAGGACATGAAGTGTAGAGAGAAAAGGAGGACAGGAAGCGCACAGAAAGGGAGAAAAGGTTTAAATTAGAGTCATGTTGCACACATAAGCAACATGGTGCCATGCACTCATGTGTTATTTTCATGTGAATGAAAATAAAACAGCTAACCACAAATTTTGTGATCTGTGACAACGTGGTTGACAAACATGCATGACCACTGAAGAAACATTACCAGACGTAATTCTTTTTGCTTTCTATTGTGAACTCTGAACAGAGACTCTCCTCTGTGTTGTCTGCTTGACTTGCAATGCAAATTCTGTGAAAACCAAACAAGAAGTCGTCAAGAGCTTAGTTTCACTCTACATGGTCTTTGTATTTGTGTGGGCATGCATGTATTTTAGCAGGTCTGTCCCTGCGTTTGGTCGATGGTTTACCTAAATGTTTTCCCCATCATTTCTTTTATGAAGAAGTTCATGGCTATATCTGCATTGGTGTAGCTGATGGTCCTCAATGAAAGTCGAATGTCCTCCACTGACTGTTGCTCACTGAAGGCTTTCAAGATCTTCTTAAGACTTTGATCTGATAGAGCTCCATCCTGGATTCTGCAACACATGCAAATTGTTCACTTGGATTATAATACGTTGTCAGTTTGGGGGAGCAACTACTAACTTAAGTACATTTTTTAGTAGCCTGACAGTAGCTCAGTTTTTTTTTATTGACTTTTCTTATGACCCCACAACAACTAGTCATACAGTAACAACAGAACACACAAACAGGTACACAGGCACTCACCCTTCCATACATACATACATATTCAATTTACACTTACATAAATAAAAACAATAACAGGCTAATTTATACTCTACATAAATGAACACAAAAAATACATAAATAAATAAATAAATAAAACAGATAAATTGGTAAGGGAAAAGTAAAGTCTAGATTTCCCTTAACATAATAACATAATATTCATGTATGCTTTCCAAAGCTGATCAGTCTTTCCGGTTGCCCATAGCAATATAAGTTAGTCTCTCCAGTCCGATACAGTTCAGTATCTCCTTTTTCCAGATTTTCTAGGATGGCACATCCATATTGTTCCAGCACAATGCAATAACTCTTCTGGCTTGGAGGAAACCGAAATCTAGGGGTTTAGTCTATTTCAGTCAGTAAGACAGGAGTTCAGTTACATTTAAAACAGTGCAGCTTTTCAGCAGCAGCTTTTCAGCATTTATTGCGCAGCGTCACTCTTCTTCTTACTGTCATCAGACTAAAAGACATGGTCGCCATCTATTGTTGTCACGCATCTTGCGGTTCTACAGTTCAAAAAGAAGAGATTGTCGCATGATTATGTTAAGCAGGAGTTTGGGTCACGCAGTCACTGTTGCAAAGTATGGTTTTGATATCTTACGATAAAGTATTTTGCTATTGCAGTTCAGTACAATTGTCTTTTTGGTCTGTAATTTCATAATGAATCACATTTCCAAACTTTGCTTACTATGATGCAAAGTAGACTACTATGTAGTCAATGAAGTGTGATACAGTGTGATATAGTTTTGAAAGGTCACTCATTCATAATACAGTAACACATTCGACTCTACCATAAAGACAAAGCGTCAGTATAATTGTGTGTCTACCAGGAAGTGAAGAACCTACTACAATAACAGACTTCATGATCATCACCTTACAGTGCTTTATACAGTCTGTATACTGTAAGGTCACCTTACAGTCACGTTTATAATCTTCTGTAGAGATCCGTACGTGTTACACTGACTGACTGCACATTTATGTATGTTTGAGTAATGTGTGTAGCATGGATAATTTACAAAATAAAACAATCTTTGAAATCATAATTGTATTGCATTACATTGTTTTAAACCCAAAATCTTTTACTTAAAACATTCATCATTAACAATTATTCAGTTATTTGTAATATACATATATGTCATATGTTAATAAAAATGCTTCTTTGTTGTTAGATGGTAAAACTAGTTAAGTCCATCCCAGCAAACAATTTTGGGTTGTTAGAATGTCTCCGTAACATTTCCATTAAGTTACAAAAACATTACAAATGTTATTTTGAAAATTACAAGAACATTTAAAACGTCCACTTTTTTAGACTTTGTATTAACGTCATTGCTTGGTTATAAGAACATTATTCAAACATGTTTTTAATTCTGTAACGTTTTTAAATCTTTCCACTAGCTTCTTTAAAATACAGTTTTTGATATATAATATATATCAATAAAAACCATTCTACTAATGTTACTGCAAGAACGTATTTGAGAGAACATCAGAGCATTATCTGTTAGCTGGGATGCAGGTAGTTAATGGTAATTTTAGTATTGTAGAAGTGACGTAACGTGTTATATGTTATAGGCAGAGTAATTCATTACAAAGGTGAGAACATTACTTCAGACAGTCGATGTTCTTCTTCCCCAGTGCTGATATCAGGAGGTCGACATCAGTGTCAGACATAGAGCTAAATTCCAACCTTCAAAAAACACATCCATCAAAACAAGTAAATCTTACTGTAATCTTACTGTAAATCTTGCCGCAGGTATTGTAAATCTTACTAAAACTACTACAGTTGCTTGGAAATACTACAAATTGGTGAGAGTACATAACCACTTACTTACCAAAGCGTGTTACACCTGCAGAGTGCTGAATGAAGAGCTTTTAGATCCCATGCATTGCACCTGAGTTCCATATTGCTAATGTGTTTACTGTACTGGAGACAGTACATAACAACCTGACAGTCGATCCCCTTCAAAGTCCAGTGTATGTGAATACCTGACCTTTCCCAAAGCTTCATAACATTCCTCAGGATGTCCCTGTCATGGATCTCATAAAGACAGTGAAGAATGAAATCACTCATGTAAAACATATTCATGATCTTCTTCACTATAACCTTGCTGATCCATTTCTCCAGCTGCCCACGAATGACGGACGACGTGGACCGTTGTTGCTCACCTGTGAACAGACGGCTCACCTTTTTGTTGGAGAGACCGAACAGGAAGCGGATTACCGGTAGGAGATGGTCACAGCGCCTCCCGTTGCCTGCTGCTTCGAGAAGTTCCTTGACTTTTGTTTTTGCTTGGGACTTGTCTGTTAACATGTATGAGAGAGCGCTAAAGAATTCCTGAAAGCTGAGGTGCATAAAACCGACCATTTCCTTCAGAAACGTTCTCTTCTGTTGGCGAAACGTGCACAAAAAGGGAATGTTTGGAACATCTGAGATGGCTTTTGGAAGACTGCTTTTGTGAAACAGGATTTGATGCTTTGGTGTTCCACTCTCCGCTAGCTGGCCTAGACTCCTGAGAAGGTCAAACTCTTCATTCTGATCTAAATTACTATGATACTTCAAGATTGTGAAGATGAAGTCAACAAAAACAGAGGTGGTGGTGGTGAGTTCACTGGTCACAACGCTGTCTTTTCCCTTTTTCTTGTAGATCGTGCAGATGATCCAGCAGAAGACGGGAATAAAGCAAACAGTATAGAGCATCTCATGCACTTTGACCTGTTCGTACACTTGTTTTGAGAATTCTTCATCCTCAAAGAACTTTTGGAAATACTCAATCACTCCTTTCTCTGAGAAACCTAAGATCTCCATGAATCTCTGTGGCTTTTTAAGAACACTTTCCAGTTTGTCTACAGCAGATGACCTTGTAGTGACCAGTAGGTAGGAATCTCTCATCATTCGTCCTTTTAGAAGAGAGCAAAGAACAGATGATGGATGGGCTTTGATGTCTGGTTTTGGTGGTAAAGATTCTTTGGGTACAGATAGAACGAGTTCATCAAAGCCATCCACAATGAACAAGGTTCTCTGTGGTGTGTCCTTCAAGATCTGAGCTATCTCGTTTGGTGTTAAACTGCAGTTCAAGACATCCACCAGGCTCATCTCACTTGAAAGACCACTGAGCTCCTGGCATCTCAGATAAAACACTACATCAAAGAGTCCAGCAAAGAGCTCTCCAGAGGCCCAGCTGAGAAAGATCTTCTGCGCTGTGATGGATTTCCCACTTCCAGAGTCTCCCTGAAGAATTATAGCTCTTGGAACATTTTTTGTAGCTCCATTTTCTGGAATGAAAAGCTGATGAAGGCTGATGTTTTGGTTTCTCTGGATAGTTCTGAAGGCGAAGAACTGTTCTCCTCGTGAACGCATCTCCTTCTCTTTCTCGTCCTTTTCTCTGTGTTTCTGAACAATCATTGGCTCAACATATCGGTCATTCAGCAGCACCTCTTCACCAGCGCGGGAGGTGTACTCCGTCAAGTAAGCAAACTCAGACAGCACTGACGACTTGTATTCAGTGATTAATGAGACTGTATCTGGAAAAAGGGCAGATTACATCTCAGAAAGGTTACATCTTAAAGTGCTTTATAAGGAATGGAATAAAAAAATACACAGAAATAGAGAAGGTGTGTGGTTATCTCAATATCTTAGATCCATAACAATACTGTCTTATTACTTTGATTTTAATTATTATTATTGTTATTTTTTATTTTACTTTATTTACAGAGCGTGTTATTTACTCACTCTGTATGAGCACAGAACCAAAAAGTAGGGTTATTTAAGCCCTGTAGTACAAACAGAAATAAAAACGTACATACCTGCGATTTCAGCTGCCAGAGGAAGAGCTGTCTCTACCAGAGGAATATTAAAACAAGATTATTTTGAATATAAAGACAGTTTTTTATTATGAAGAGTAACACTTTTTCCAGCACTTTACTGTTTTACGTTTGTAAATCAATGACACCTGGTTTAACAAAGCTCGAGTTTCTTTCACTTTCACCTACAGAGAGAAAGACACACCTGCAAAATAACTTGTGATGTTAATGTCTCCTGTGACGTGTAAGTGTGACAACACGGGTGCTGAAATGTTGCTTCTGTCCTGAGCCGTGATGCTGATGTTTGAAGCATCAGCACAATGAGTCTCCATGATCTCTCCTTTATCTTCTGAAAGGACAAGAAAAGGCAAGTACTTTATGGATCTTGGTTTTAAAAAGTTGCCCAGACACTGGAGGATCTGAGTGTGTATATCTGATGACGAGAATCAAGCCTCTATATCATCTTATTATTAAATGAACAGAGGACAAAAACTAAAGGTAAGTGATGACTGCAGCCACGCAGCGCCGCCTGCTGGACGCAATGCGCCATCACAGGCGTCGAACAGCAGCTGAATGCATTTAGTCTAAAACCAGTTGTGGCTATAAAGTTTAGCTTAAACTTTTACCTCGGTGCCAATTTACTTACAAACCTACAGAGATAATTAAACCGTGCCCACGATTTTCCAATCCGTACCTTCGGTTTTTAAGTCGGTTTTGTAAATCGTCTTTGTATGTCTAAACTGACTTCTCTGGTTTATGTTATTATTAAACAGAGGTCTGTTATAACAATGCATTCAGCCAGAGACTGAAGTAATACCAGCATAACCTGTACAGTATGTGTTTTCTATTGCTTTTATCTTTTTATTTCATCTTTTTCTCTCTGGAAACTTCCAGCTCTGTCGTTTCATTACATTGAAAAGTGTCACGGACTCTTTATAGTGATCAATAAAGTCAGAAAAGGTCGCATTTACCTGCAATCCTGAAATGGTGAGTTTGTAAAGAGACTCATCCACTTGCGGGCAAGAGTTTCACTTTCATTTTAGGGTGATAAGAGAGAGACTCAGGAAATCTTGTGTTATCTGAACCTGCAGTGAAGCTCTTTATTTATGCCCATCCCATCATACAAGTACAGTGAAGTGCCTCTAACACAAATGCATGAGACAGAAGGTTTTAAATATGCTTTGTTTATTCACTATTTCATTTATCACAAAGAAAGTCTTTGAAACGCAGACTAGAGTGTGTTTGTATAGAAACTGTACACAAAAGCAAGGCACTATACTGTACATTTAAATTAATGTCTTTCGCTCCCTCTTCCATGTCCATGCCACCCAAAAACAAACAAACAAACAAACAAACAAACATGATGCTCCCCACAGCTCAAGAGATTACCACAACCAGCGGCCATCCACACCAAAACACGGAGAAAACACAGACGTAGCATGTAAACTCCTCATGAATCGAGAAAGGAATACTCTAAGACATACGACAACGTTAAGAGAGATCACACAGGATTTTCTGTCATTTCTTGGTTTCCTACAAAGTTTTTTCTTATACAATGTCAAATTATTCAGACGATCACACATTACAACAATTACAACTCATAGCAGGTTCGACCAAAGCGTGCCCAGATAGTGGTGCTTGGTTTTGGGTATCTTAAATGGGGAGGTGAGCAAAATGTTTCATTTTCTTCTTGAATTTCAAAAGAAAAACCGAAACGGAGAAAGAAAAGTGAGTGTTGATGTCATACTGCACACAGATTCGAAATCGTGACCGTCAGGTTATAACACATGAACGGAGCCGGACACATACACATCACCTCCACAGACTCAATAGATACATCAAAAGCGGACGCCACAGCAGGTGCATCTGTAGATCCTAAAGTGACCTTTGACCTGACCGTTGACCCTGTTCTCCATGCAGTCACCTGACCAGTGAGGTCATCGAGGTGACCGCAGAGCCGGCGGCCAAGGAAGAAATAAACAGTGAGCATTTGTCGTCATGGCGACTTGTGTCAAGGTTTCTAAAACAGTCCTTTGGCTTTTTTTAGGTTCACTTGCTTCCATCCAGGCAGAGCATCAAACTCTTCCCTCTTCATGTCCAACACACTCTGAGAAACAGACAAAACAGAAATCAAAGGGAGATAGAGAATCAGAATCAAAGAGAGACAACATTTATTCAAGTACACATACCGTACATGTGCACAAACACACTCTGATTCAAAAAAGTGAGAGAAGAAAGGTTTACAGAAACCTAACTAGGCAGGACGTGTCTCCAGAGTCAAGCAGTTTACTGGGTTCATACTGAAAGTGACATGCAACATCACTTACAGAAAATGTTTTGTTTATCAATATCAAAAATCAGAAAATATTTGATATTAATAAATACAGCGATGCAGAGTGGGACTTTGAACCAATGAGATTTGATCTATGGGTGGGGAAAATACAACCTCAGCAAAGGGCAAAGTGTCTCCTTGTGCTCACAACTGGTTATGACACAAATCAAGATTCATTTTTATATTACGTTTCCTTTAAAATATTTTCTGCTATCATGGTTTAACGTACAAGGACAACTGTTTATTCTCCAAAAGTGCAAACACTTTTGCGCTTCAGAAACAGCGATCTGACATGTCAATTTCTGTCTCAATCAATGAAAAATTTAGGGGGGAAATATCAGTTTGATTGACCTACTTCAATACTGTATGAAGAGGCAGATCACACAACCTTTACCAGCTTAATGCTCATTTGCATGAAGTTTAACTCTGCTTAACTTCTTTGCATCACCAATGCAGGCCACGGCCAGATGTTGCTTTAAATCGTCAAATCACGAAAAACGGAAGACGTCTGGCCACATTACTGTTGCAGATAGCTGTGTGAAGGCACCTTTACATGAAGCAGATTTACAGCTTGCTTTAGCACGTCACGCCTGGTTAGGACACGCTGTGAAAAGATCAAGAATTTCTGGAAAAAAAAACAGCTTCTTAAATCTGTGTGATGATTTGTTGATGTGCATATGCATGTGCTGTGCATGCATGTGTGCACATTGTGTTTTGATGTGGATTTTAAAGAGCGCTCCAGGTTTGGGCTGAAGAAAGAGCAGACAGGTAAAGTTTCCAAAGTGAGCAGGACACAGGGAGAAAGATGAAGCATAACAGTGTGAGAGGATACCATAGAAACAATCTAACCCTGTGACATCAGTCGATGTCTGAACACAAACACTTACCTACCCAGAATTCCCTACAACCCAGCCTAGAGTCAGAAAGGTAAAACATCAGATTCTTAGTATGTGGTTGTTTCATATGAAAAGATTGTTCTGAACAGATATTTTTGGACCTCTTTCTACACAAATTCACCCAAGATCATATCAACGTAAATTTCTTATGAAAGGAGAAAATAAGTGTGTGTGGGCTCACCTCAAAGTCCTCATCCGTCAGGTACATCTCGAGGCGCAGTGGGTCGACGCCATGGGGAAGGGGTCGATTTTGCAGTGTTGCAAGCGGATAGATGCTCTGACAGAGTCTAGCCAAAACATCCTCCACCAGAATGATCTGATTACAAACTTCAGCTTCCTGCACAAACAAACACACACAACACTGTCTACAAGCGTGATTACGCATTTTTAAAAGAAAGAAACAAAAGCTTTGTTCCAATCTAGTTACGCTGCTCTGCTGTCTACATAAGTACTGTAGCCACATTTTGGCAGCAACCTCACATATCACTGATTTAAAACTATTCATGATGAAGCAGCAACAATGTTCACTGAAGTTTGACCTTTATTCTGCAGATGCTTTTATTCAAAGCTGTACTGTACATTCTGAGTATGTACACTCCCTGGGAATCAAACCCATGAACGTGGAACAGAACCCAAGACATGTAGAAAATCCGTGCACATTTAGTGAGTGTGTATGGGTAAGAAGTCTAACCCTCTCTGTGATCTCGGCAATATCTTCTCTGTGCTCCCAGCTTGGAAACATGTTGGTGAAGGTCAGAGGCTCCAGTCCAGCATGGATCAGGTAGGACTTCTGAGGCTTCTTCTCATTCTTCTCTGCAAGACCAAGAGAAACATCAGTTTAGAGATAAACAAGTGACAAACCAGCATATCATCTGAGGTTTTGAGCTTATAAACAGTCATCAAGTCTTTTGGCATCACTGAAAAATCCATATCAAATGCTAACAGAAACACTGTGGCTTATTAATGTAGCATTATGACAAGATTTGATTAAATTATTACTTAAAATGCTACAGCTACCCAACAGTGTTCCACTGGGAATTGCACCCACAACCTTTGTGCTGCTAACACAATGCTAACAAAATGCCAGTTGAGCTACAGGAACATAAATAATGTCTGGTGTGCACAGAAAAGCTTTTCATTGGCTTATAAAGCTGTCAATCACCTCTGCAGTACTGCAGCACGGTTTCCATGGCACACTTCCTGTCGGAGTCCCAGCGGATGCGGGCAGAACCGGTGCTCTCTATGTCCTGTGGCCACCAGCCCTGCCACAGGTAAACTTCATGATAGTTATCCACAAGGAACAGAGCTAAAGAAGAAGAGAGAGAGAGAGAGAATGTCAGCATGCGTTATCTTCTGTTTCCACTGTCTGATCATTTAAGTGTGTTGTTTTGTTCACCTGGCTGCGGGGCGGAGTACAGGTCCTCCTGCAGAAATGGCAGCGAGCAAACCAGGTCTGCAGCTCTGGATGGGCTGAAAAACTCCTGCGCTACAAACTCACCCGAAGAGCTGCTGAGCTGGAAGAGACGGGGAGTAAAGTCGAACTTGCCAGGATCTGCCAAAGAAAAACAAACAATCTTCTAATAAGACAAGATGAAACCCATTCATGATTCTCTGAAAACAAGTCTTAAAGCTGCTATTTGTTGTTTGGGGTTAAAAATGAACACAAATCCGTCGAGCAATTATATGACAAGTGATTGTTCAATACGATATCTGATTCACAGCTATATGTTTATCATAATTATTTATAATTCGAGCTGTCAGGTCCATTTCCCCGGCCAGTTTAATGTCATTGAGTTCAGCAAATGTAATGAAAAGTACATAAACTAATCTGCAATTTTATGTTTCAAACAGTGATGGCATAGAGTCGAAAGTTACAGTTTTCAGTTTTAACTTCAGAAAAGCAAAACTGGGTAAGAAATATCTTAATAATGGCCTTTATTAAAGATTTTTCTAGATGTTATGTACGTATATTAATATAATAGATATTTTTAATGGAAAACAAGATTAGGAATCTAAGAATCAAAATTAAGAATCCTGATTAAGAAGAGATATATACTGATATATTTCATAACTAGAAATATATAAAATCGACACGTATAGTGTAAGAGCAGCGTGTTGTACCCTGCAGCATGCAGTCATAAGCCTTGCGGTCTTTCCTTCCCAACGCTTCCCAGAATTCCACTGGCTCTCCACCTTCCTCACATTCATGAATGGTCACATTGCAGCTGCTGTGAAGTCCTGCCTCCAGTGGTCGCCTTGGAAACACAAATGGTACGAGTAACTCTCAGTAATAAGACTTACTCTACAGTACACTGTGTTATGATTGTAGGGCGCTGTTACCTCTAGTTATTCTTTATCAGGGTACTAGTAAGGTTGTGAAAACATGCATTTGTGTAGTATTGTATAGTATTCATGTTAAATGTATACAGAATGTAACTGATATAACACTTTTGTAATTGATGTGTACTGCATGTGCACCAGACATTATAAATGTGTACAACTCACTGTTCTTTGATCTTGTCTGCAGTGGTTCGAGCGACGTGTCGTGTGTGGGTTTGAGTCTTGCAGCCGTGCCACAGGTAGATCAGAGCTTTATTAATGTTAAGAAGCACCATTGAGGTGCGTGATCGCAGACTGCTGCAGTGACAAGCCACTTCCAGCAGGTGGCCTTCTACTGTCACCTCACCACGAACACAGTACAGCCGCCACTCATCTGTGACAGAGAGAAAAGCAGGTCACCATACACTCACACTGAGCTCAGAACAACACGACACACAAAGGACGATGCAAGCAAATCAAACAAGGAGGATAAAAGGCACTTCGCTAAAATCACTTAAAAGATACAAAGAGCAATGTTCAAAATAAAGTGTGTACAGTTTTTGCATATGTGTAATATGTATGTGTGTGTTCTTGTAGCTCAACTGGTAGAGCATTACGTTAGCGGCGCAAAGATTGTGGGTTCGAATTCCCAGGGAACACAGTAATCAAATGTTGTTTACATCCACATTTTGATAAAAGCATTTGCCAAATGCCTAAAAACATTATATATACTGTATACTGTGCTGTATGCTATATGTATACTGTACACTATACTTGCATTCCAGTTATCATCTCTTAACAATAAAGTTATTGCTGTATTTTAATGCAATGTTGTGTTGAGAAACACAATAATAGTAAAATTGTGTCCAGAAAATTGTCCAAAATCCCAGTTGACACTGATTCACTCATGACATTGGTAATGGAAGGTCAAGAGCATTGCATTGTGGGAGAGAGAGAGAGACTCACTTTGAATGTTATCGTCTTCCTCTCCTCTTTTCCCAGAATGCACCATCATGCCCCCATTGAAGCACTGCAGAAAACAGGGCAGTTCCTTCCCCTGCTGGACCTGCATCTGAACACAACACAGAAAGACAGAATGAGCAGAGAAAAGCAGCAGAAGCAGAACCCGAGCTCAGTCCTGTATCTCCTCCTACCTGAGCTCCTCTCTCCTCATCCAGCTCCACCGTCATGAGCGCTGAAGTTCCTTTCTCACTAACTGTAGAGTTTCGGCCCTGCCAGAAGAAATAGCAGCACTTCTCTCTGCCAGGACCAGCACTGCGCACCTGATCCGGCTTCTGTCTGCTGCCCACTACACACACGCCACACATGACAATGAGCCCACTGACGCATCTTGTAGCAGCAAACATTTTATTCAAGATTCAGCTTTGTCACATACAGTTACATGCAGGAAACACAGCGGTGAAATATTTGTTTGTTTATTTAGGGTTTATTGCCATATCAGCTTCAATGGCTATATTATGGCAAAGACAGATAAAAGTTTAAAAACAGTTTATAAAGAACACATTTCTATAATACACAGATTAATAACAATAAAAAGACCAGCAGTGAAAAATAAATTAAAGAGCCATTATCCTGTATATTTGTGGCATTTTAATGACCATTTTCCACTCTCTTATCAAGTGTTTTACTATACAAGACATTATATATGAATATAGAATATTATATTTCATTAATACTTGACAAGACCTGTTACGCCTGGTTAGAACAACTCTTTTGTGATTTGTTAACCTGTGTGCATGTGAAATGAGTAATTGTTTTCTGTAATATGTCTTCTTAAAACAAAGGGTTGTGTTCCATTTATGATATTATACAGGATACAATTTTATTTATTAAAAACAAAGAGGATATTAGTAAGCAAGAAACCTCCCATTCAATTTATCAAAGTAAATATATAAAGTCCTTCTGGTGTAACTTACCTGCAGCGCTCACCATGTACTTCCACTTCACAACGTAAGCATCCCCCTCGTGAAACTGGCCGATGCTCTGCTTGGGCAGACGACTGTAGTCAAACTCCAGGATGTGCCAGACATCCACAGCAACAGTGCTGATCTCCAGAGACCGCAGGCAATCCTCAGAGCCATTCTCTACCGGACCATGCCCTCGACCCACATCCTGACCGTCCAGAACTGTGCTGATGGGCGACTGCAGAACCGGCAGCATCAGAGAGGCACTGTATGCTCGACACTCAGGGCGAGAGTCCGCAACCGGAGACTCCTGAGAGAGAGAGAAAGAGAGAGAGAGAGAGAGAGAGAGAGAGAGAGAGGGGGGGGGGAACGAAGAATAAATAAAAATATAAAAAAGAGGTTAAAAATTGCAGCATAAACAAAATGAGAGAAAGTCAAGTGAAAGGAGAGAGAGACAGAATAAAGTCAAAGGTTTGTCTGAAAACAAACAAGCAGCAAGTCTTTGTAGCACCAGTAGATGTGATCAACACAGAGGTTCTCCTCACCTTCTGCTGGAAGGGCTGCTCCATCACTGTTTTAGGAGACAGTCTAGAAGAATCTCTCCAGTCCAGAAACTTCTCTTTAAAAAGACTCGTTTCATTATGTTCAGTCAGTCTACCAAAAATGGCCCAGTCAGGACGGCCTTGACCTTTCCTACAAAACACCCACAACCAAATATACTACATAGTTACTTTTCAGCAACAGAAAACTTTAATAGTACTTTAAATCATCATATCAATCAAGAATCTAGAGCCTATTAAGATATCTAGAATCAAGAAATGTGTGTCTCACCTTGGTATAAGAGCGTTGTGTCCTCCAGGGTCTAATGGGTTAATGTCGCAGTTGGTATAATCGAAGGTTCCGTTCCACAGATGTTTTGCAAGCTGAAATGCCACCTTCCTCTGGGCCAGTGTGACCTCTTTACCATGCCACACATAAACCTCACTACCAAAGTCAAACACCAGCACCTACAGATAAGAAACAAGTACAGCCACAATCTCAATCACTGTTCAGCACCAAACCCAGTGTAAATCCACTGAGGGAGAAGACAAGCGACATGCAGGCCAAGTATGATAACCCATACTAGGAGAGCTCTGCATTTAACTTCAATTGTTTCCTGCCAAGACTGGGAAAAAAAAACTGGTAACCTCAGGGTTACAACTAACCAGTAGGCCAAAACTCTCTCAATGGTAAAATGTGTGTACAGTAAACAATACAACTACAACATCTAAAATCTCTGATGTTTTCAGACCTCTTTACAGCCCAGCAGGGAACTGCGAGGCACTTTTCCCCAGAAATCATCGTCGGGAAGCAGTTTATCATCCACCAGACGAAAGATGCAGTTCGTCTCCACAATGGCACTTTCAAACACCTCGTCCTCTTCTGGAGATCCGGCCGCTACATCACACACACACAGATATAAAACAATCAAACATTCATTTCAAAAGCTAACATAACAAATGCCACATTCATCCATTCTTTGTTTGTTTGGTCTCAATGTTTGTCTATGTGTGTGGTTCAGGGAACACACAATGGTAGCTGGCTGGGCCTCCCAGAATCTTCCAGAACTCTGTGGCTGCCGGACTTTGGGAGTTCACACCTTCTTCGATGGTCTCCACCTGTGTTGCTCGGCAACCGAGATCGTGGTTAAGCTGGACAAATGTGGCCAGTTCTGAGGCCTGGAGATTGAGCAGAAAACACAACAGTAATACAGAAAGCTCAATTAATCAGTAGTTAACCGAGAGGTTTTCTATCCTTGTGAGGAATAATGGGCAATACCTTTGATCTTTCTATGACGTTTGCAAACTCTCCAATCCAAACGAAACAATGTTCAGGAGTAACCAGCAGAAAACAGTCACCGCTGTTAAGAGAGGAAACTCTGGGCTCGACTAGTCTGGTCTGCACATGGCGTCGGCCTGAGAAACATGCACATATATATTTACATTAATATGAAACACTTACAAACCATAAAGACTGCAATCCATTACTTTTGCCTCTCTGTCGCCATCTCTGTTTGAAGCAAAATTGCAGGTTACTTGACGTACTTTTTAGTTTGCCGTAAGTCAATATAAAGCCAAAGTTACATTTCCTGGTAAATCTGACCCGATAGCTTGAATTATAAATCATTATTTTAAGCTTATTTTGGGACAGACTGACCTTTGACCTGCATGAGCATGAGTTTTTTGTAGGGAGCCGCACTGTTATTGGTCATCTGCTCTGAGATGCTGACACTGCGCAGACTCACGCTGCTGTAGTTCTCTTTACTGGCCAAACCTGCCAAAGCTGCGTCTGACAAACCCGAGCTCTTACTCACTGAAACGCAAATGATATCCACGTTATACACATACATAAACACCAAAGCAGCTGTCTAGCTGTTGCTTATCTACTCACTCTTCTCCTGTTTGATTCTCTTGCTCTCCAGCTGGCCGATGTTCAGTCTCTCTTCAGTGTATTCCTGACGAATGTCGTCTCGGGCCGCAAGAATCTTTAAGGGGTTCCGTGAGGCCTGGACGTTACGAGAGGGACGGACGGCTCGTTTGTGCTGCACCATCGCTGATGTCAACCTGAAACCAGACGTCAGATGTCAGACAAAGAATGTCAAAGTATGGAGCAGTTGCATGAGTTTGTCATAAAATTAATCCTTGCAGTTCTTAATGTCATATCAAACACATGAAAATTAATCAAAAGACTCAAACAGGAAGTCATTTCTTTTGCTGACTGATTTGTGAGATCAGCTTAAGTGTCAATAAGTTTGTGCCACCCACAGTATCTTTAAAGCAGGTACCAATGTAAGATTTGGCAAGAGACTTTTTAATCATTAGATGGTTATTTTCATCTTACTTTGGAGTTTGTTTTCCAAAGATGGCATCAAAGTCTTCTTCCAGATGCATTCTGCTGCTCATGCTGCGGGGAATATCTGTCACATGCCGATAAAATTTGGAGAAGATCTCATCATCCAATCGCATCACTTCCTTTACTGCCTTCTCTGTCACAGTCAGAGTCGTTTCCTGCAAACCTGATACTGGGAGAGGGAATGAGGACAAAGGCTGAGCAGTGCTGACACCACATGATTTCTCAGAAATAAGAATCAAGAAGATGTTTCGTTTTTGTGGAGGAATAAATCAATGACAATATTTCTGGTAGAAGCGGTAAAGAATCATTGAACCAGAATCATTAAATTCCTTATGATTCATTCTCTATTCTTGCCTATGTAAACAGATCCAGAGATGATCAGATCATTCATCAATCATCTCACCTTTACTGTTCAAACGCCCCAGAAATGTCTCCAACTTCTCCAGCTTTTTATCAGACTCCATCTCTGCTCTGGCCTCAATTTCTGCAACACATCAGGGTTTTTTGGCCCAGTTATACAACCATAAGCTTCAGTGAGATGACACATTTACAGCTTGCTGCTTTCCAAGCAGGCATATTTATTAATGCACCCATTTGTAAAAACATAAAAATACACAAAAAAGGGAAAAAGATACTGATTTTGTAAGAACATTAGGGTTAGGTTATAGTGTTTATAGGTAGCTGTGTATAGAAACACTAAAAGTCTATGGAAGGTCTCTATTTAGATGGCTGAGTAAACGTGTGTCTGATTTACCTTCTTGTGGTTTGGAGATAGCCGACATGCTGCTCTTCAGTTTAGCAGATACTGGAGAAAGAATTGGGCTGATTACTGCAGAGGAAGCAGCTAGACCTGACACACAGAGAGAAATAGACAGGAAGAGAGACAGACAGGCAGGTAATCAGACAGACAGACATAAAGGCAAACATACAGACAGTTAAACCAGCTGAGAAGACAAGAACAGATGAGATGAGAACCATTATAATCAGGGCTCGATGTGGTATTTGTGTACGATGTACAATTGTGACAAACACAGAATCAAAATATTTTAATTTGCATGTTTAGTTCGAAATAATACTTGACCAAAAGTGCATGGAAATAGGGTATTGTGGTTTTACAAAGGCGCTTTCCCCTCCGTTCACTCGAGCCCTGATTATATCTGAAGGAGACAAGCCCCAATTTTCTATTTCATGTAACACCTTAGAAGGAATATACACTTAATAATAATAATAATAATAAATAATCATTATTTGTGTCCTAACCTTTTTTCACCATCTTGGCAGCCACAGTGTACTGGACTGAGTCATTGGCCACGCCCTTTCCTGTACTTTGCCACGCCTCCTCTCGAACAGAGATCATCTGTTTCCTCTCTTCAATAGACATATGCCCCTCCCTCTCTTCTCCAAGTTTCTGATTGGATAAAAAGAGGGGGGAAAACAAGCAGGTATAAGCAATTTCAACCCGTAAATTGAACAATACAACCCATCAAAACATTGAACACACGCAAGCACTTAAAAGTTATATGTATATTAAAACAATTAAAATTGATAAATGCAATAAGTGTTTTTTCTGAGAACATTTTAAAAACATTTTTAAAAAACTGGTCTTCAACAGCAGATATTATTTTACTAAAACCTGAAAGAAATTTACAGTAACCTCACTTTTCTGATGTACTTCAGGTCCAAGACCAGAGATATCTTGGTGGCAAATCAAAAGTCAGCCAGAAAAAACTACTACCCCAGACAAACTGTACTGAGAAAATCTTGTAAGTTTAATGTTCAGACCAAAGACAAAATCAAAAACTAAACAAAAAAAAAAAAATCTGGCGGAAAAACAGATTGATGGATGGACTGACGCTCCTTACTGACCCTCACAAAACATTTCGCTCAAAACAGACTCTCTCTTACCTGCCCCTGATGCTCTACATACTGGCATTTTGGGGTGGATGGAAGAGGAGGAGGAGGAGAGTAGGTAGAAGAAAAGACAGGCTCCTACAGACAGATGAATGATGACAGGAAGCAGAAAATAAATGAAAGAGTGTGAGACAAAGATCGTAGAGGTGGTTAAAAACAGACACAACAGATAAAGTAAAAAAAAAAAGTAACAGAAAAAGTAACAGATGAAGAATGCAAGAGGTAATACAGACATGTACAAGACAGCAAACCCTGCACAGCAAAGTGTTTTACCCCAAAACCTTTCAGACTTAAAGCAATATATTATTTTTACAATCACATATCTTGTTTTAGCCAAACAAGACAAACAAGAAAAGCAACGTGTTAATAAGAATAAAACAACGTGCCAACTAAAAAGTTGTGCTATAATGGTAATAATAAATAAATATTACATGTCAAAAAGCCTTTTAAATAAGCAAAATGTAAGAGTTAGTCATTCTGATCTGCAGAAGGTTACTTCAGAGATACAGACAGGGAAAGCAGTGCAGTCACGAAAGAAGACGTTTAAGAAACAGCCAATCAAACTGCAGACTGCAGGTCAGCCAAAGACCAAAACCTCAAGCAACAGTTTACTAGAAGTGTGTAGCAGAAAGCAGGACACAGCCATTGATGTTTTATCTTACCCAGAGCTGTTCAGATGACGTGAACTCACGGATAACCGTCTGCTCGTCCTACAACACACAGTGGATGCACGCATGTGTGACAGAGCTAATGCCACAAAACGGCACCTGAAAGCTTTTCTGTGTATAAGGCATGGGCTTTTGAATGCATTTTAAAACCCTTAATTATTGTAATCTTTGTATTTGAAAAAAGACAAGGAGAATCTGCACGATTATGACAATAATACAGGACTAAGTCATGTTACTATAAGCCCCAATTACCATGAAAATTTCACAGGATATAAATGGGGCAATACTGCAACATTTCTTCATGTAACGGTTTAGTACACCACACTGCGAGATGATGCATCAGTCTTTAAGAAAATCTAGAAAAAGGGTCTAAAAAAGTCTAGGCTGTGAATTTACAGCTTTGACTGGAGTAAATGTATCTGTTACTATTGGCAAATTAGCATCACACATTTGAGTCACACTTCATTAAAGAGACAGCTCACCAAAAACCAAAAACTGTTGTTTAATCGCACTCGTTTTAAACCAATTTTAAACATATGCTTAATTTATATTCTGAAAAAAGGCCCATTTTTTCAACACGCAATGAGAAAGCTCCAAAAAGACAGAGTTACCAATTGACCGATACATCGATTTACTGATTCTAGATCTGATGTTGCTAGGCAACATATTCTTACCTTTTTCTTAAAGCCTTGCTCCTCCCATATCTGACTACTCTTCTCGCTCACTGACACCACTTCCTGTATAACTTCCTGTTTCTTGTTGATCCTGTTCTTCCAGTCTTCCTCTCCGCTCTTCTTCAACAGGGCCAACCTGAGAAACATTTCAGAAGCTTCATTCAATCTTAAAGGTAGACATTTCACAGCATCGAAGCAGATATTAACTGTAGCATGTTACAATATAAACAAATCCATAAACAAATCAAAACAGACAGAGGTCTTTGGGCAATTCAGAAATCTAAATATTGCAACATACAAAATGGAGGGCAAGACTGACAAAATAACTTGCAGCGAACAGCTTTCAGCGGTCTGCTTTGTTCTTGCTCTCTCTGTCTCTCTCTCTCTGTCTGTCTGCCCGTCTCTCTCTCTCTCTCTCTCTGTCTGTCTGCCCGTCTCTCTCTCTCTCTCTCTCTGTCTGTCTGCCCGTCTCTCTCTCTCTCTCTCTCTCTCTCTCTCTCTGTCTGTTTGCCCGTCTCTCTCTCTCTCTCTCTGTCCGTCTCTCTCTCTCTCTCTGTCCTGTCTCTCTCTCTCTCTCTCTCTCTCTCTCTCTCTCTCTCTCTCTCTCTCTCTCTCTCTCTCTCTCTCTGTCTCTCTCTCTCTCTCTGTACATCTCTCTCTCTCTGTCCGTCTGCCTGTCTCTCTCTCTCTCTCTCTCTGTCCGTCTCTCTCTCTCTCTCTCTCTCTCTGTCCGTCTCTCTCTCTCTCTCTCTCTGTCTCTCTCTCTCTCTCTCTCTCTCTCTCTCTCTGTCTCTCTCTCTCTCTCTGTCCGTCTCTCTCTCTCTCTGTCCGTCTCTCTCTCTCTGTCCGTCTCTCTCTCTCTCTGTCCGTCTCTCTCTCTCTCTGTCCGTCTCTCTCTCTCTCTCTGTCCGTCTCTCTCTCTCTCTCTGTCCGTCTCTCTCTCTCTCTCTGTCCGTCTGCCTGTCTCTCTCTCTCTCTCTCGTCGTGCCCTGCAGAAGAACACTGGGAGTTTTAAAATAGTGTCTCCAGCGATGACCCACATTCATTTATCAGTGCAGACAGAAGAACAGCTCCGGTCATCCTGCAGCATTCGAACCATCAGCCTGATCAATGTGCCACTGTTTCTTACACTGCAATACACTCGCATGCTTCTATAATGCCCCGAATATGCTTTTCATGCTATAAAATTTAACGCTCAATAAGCGTTTATTTAACGCTCCATTTTAGTTATTACTTTATAATGCTCGTTGACAGACAACAACTATGTTGGGTCTCCAGCCAACAATACAGTCCCACACTTATGGAGAGACATACATCATCAAGAGAACAGATGTCATTTCAGGGGGAAGGGGAGGTTAAAACAAAAAATTACACACTTGTGTTTTTGTACAGAACACAGAGTAAAAATCTCATTTCTGACACATAAAAATCTTAAATTATTTTCATTGTATTTGTGAGGTGAAAACATTTAATGGGATTTTCACTTCAGTAATTCTACTGCTGGGTTTTACGTATGGGGGTCTTTTGCTAATTTTTTAGTTTGGACATTACATTTACACATTTGGCAGACGCTTTTATCCAAAGTGACTAACAGTACATTCAAGTTTTTTGTACATTTTGTCAGTACATGTGCCAAATGGGAAACGAACCCACCACCATTGCAGTGCTAACGCAATGCTCTGCCAAAAGAGTTGAATTAATAGTATTCATTGGTGAAAAGAAAAGTAACAATCTCACATACACACACACACACCTTTCTTTGATAGACATGGTCGTCATGGCTTCAGATTCTTCGTGGATCTCTGGCGTTTGATCTTTCAACACAACAGGTCCAGATAGGTCGTATTTTTCCAGAATCTCCTCCTGGGGTTTGGTCTGGGGAGGTTTGAAGCACTGGGGTTTTGGCTGAGTTTGAGGTGGTATCTTGGGCTGTGGTGGACTGTAGGCATGTGACTGGGGTGGAAGTGGTTTGGGCTGCGTCTGTGGAGGTACTCTGGATTGTGCCTGCCGCGGGGGTTCAGGGTACACCTGGTCTGGCCGTAGTGGGGACTGAGAGGGTATGTAGGTGTGAGGTTGAGGGTCAGGTTGGTGCGTTTGTGGTTTGGGCTGTGTAGGTGGGGTTGCAGCCGGACTGCAGATTTGCGGCTGAGGTCTTGTTTGTGTCTGCGCAGAGGTCTGGATGTGAACCTGAGGGTGTTGCACAGGTTTTCGTTGAGGTTGCAGAGGCGTGTACGACTGTGTTTGCTGGAGGTAAGGGGGTGTGTGCGAGGTGTGTGAAGAACTTCTGGAGGACACAACAGTGGTGCTCACCAATCTCACGGGGACATTGGGATCAAGGACATCTGACCAATGCAAACACACAGAAATCCTGCATTATTGCACAAACACATATAAAGACACTATGCTGATTGTAACAATTACTACTGTAAATTTTTACTGTAAAAGAGAACCGTAACAAGAATGACCCAAACACATAACTGCACACATTAAAGCAATGAGAATTTGTTGGGAAAAATTGCCTACTGCAAAAATTCAAAATATTATTGTTCCTAAAGCAGGATATATGTGCTACAACAAGATGAGTTATTTTAGATTGTTTAATTCAAATACTCCAGCTGATCATAAGCACTCGGCACTAACATTTCTATATACTGATATACATACCAACCGTCATGATAATCATACACAATCTTGTGTATGTAACTGTAGGCAAAAACATGCATCAAAACGCAGAAACGGCATTACACACACACGCCCAGTAAAAGCAGACACATTTATCACAGGGCTCAATCAATACCTGACACACATGTACAGACCCCAGTCTAATAAAACGCCATCGTTTTACACAAACACAAAGTCACGATGTGGACACTGGCTACAAACATCCTTTATCTTGAGACAGACACTGCGCATTCTACTGCCATGGCTGTCCTTTAACATGTGACAGACATGTAATTAATCCTAATAACTGATTGTTCCATTGTGTCCTTCATGCTGAGTAACAATACAGAGTCTCACCATTCTCAGAATCCGTCTTTCATTCACTTCCTCCTTTACTACAAAATAATGAATGCAGTCACGCTTTCTGTCTTTCACCCGTACATACGCATGGAATAGTAACAGCTTTGATAACTGCAAACAAAAGCCACAGAGGAGAGCATCCCTCCACTGTGCCTTCTGTGCAGTTTATTTCAGCATCATTAGATCTGCACGGTGCAGACAAAGACAGCTGCGTGGCTGATGTATGATAAATTATGCTAATCACATTTGACTTGAGCAGCATGCAGGCTGGAACCCGATCTGCGGTTAACCCTGTTAACCCGATCAGAAGCCGGCGCATCTTGTGGACACGCAGCCAAGTGTAACGTAGGGCGCAGCGTGCATGTGTGCATGTGTACGTGCCTGTGATTGTGTGCATGGCCGAGACAATAGACACAGCTGAGAGATTTGAACCCTAAAACTTGTATGCTCACAAGGGAGTTTTCCCATTTTTTCTTGTCTAAGCTTTGTTCATCACTTACCTGAGGTAATGGTTCTAGTACCGCTTCCTCTTGCTGTCTGATGAGTGTCTGGTGATAAACAGCCTCCTTGTGAGACAGGCACACTCTCTTTCTCTCTCTCCGGTGGGCCCCTCAGCTCTGCGTCTCCCCTGCCGTGAGGGGGTGTGTGTCTGAGCACATGTGTGTGTTGCGATGAGGTCGCACTAGGAGCGTGAGGCAGCTCTGACTCTCTCTCTTCTCTCCCCAAGTAACCAAGTCTTCCTCTCCACCCAGTTTCATCTTGTCTTTGCCCACTGGCTGAAATCAGCGAGGCCCCACCCTTGCTGTATGATGACTGGCTGACCCCGTCTGCAGGAGGCGGGGACTGAATATCAGGTGTAAGATTTTCCCCGCTTTCTGTAAGACTGAAGTATCGAACCCCTCTCTCATAGGCTGGGACCTGAGCAGAGACCGCCTGATTGGGGGAGCCCTGAATGGAAGGCGGAGTGTAAATGGGTGCTGTGGACATCCCCGGGCGAACATCTGCGGTCATTGATGGGAAAGCGCTTGTTACCGTGGCAACAGAGGCTTGGGTGGTGGCCGCAGCAACGGAGTGAACTAGTGATGCAGAGAGAGGCTCCAGTTTTATACTTCCATTTTGCAGCTACAGGGAGAGGCAGACATTATTATTTTCATACAGCTTTGTAAATTGTGTTTACATATACAGGCCCCAGAAAGGTCAGGTCATGTATAGAACACAAAGACAGCTGGCAGAGATCGGATGTGCTTGGAATACAGAACAACCTCATCAGCAAATCTCCCAGACACACAGACATGCAAGACACCACAATGTTTTGTCATAATTATTAAGGTCCAGCTGTTTAGCACAGTTTATTGGAACAGTTCACCCTTGAGTTTCTAACCCATGCAATTCTTTTTTCCTGTGGAACACAACAGGAGTTTATATTTAATTTCCCTGACAATGTGTCCTTGGTTTTCCTATAGTAGGGCACATTCAAACCTTGCCATGACAACTGTTATTAGGCAATATCTCTTACTCAAGCTATCGAATGGCTAGAATGTCTTGAAATATTGTGGAATACACTACTTTTATGATACTTTTGTTTTTCTGGTAATCCAAATGCCTTCAATGGAAAAGAGCAGTGATATCATTGTTTTATATCTCCCTTGTGTTCTGAGGAAGAAATCATATGAGCTGAAACAACACACTGTAAGTGTAAATGATAATGCATTTCTCATTTTTGGCTAAGCATTTATTTAATAACTGAGGCATTTTAAAGGATTCGAGGTTAAAAGGTAAATTATGTCAGCAACAAAATCAATACAAAGTCACAATGCAGCAAATATTCAGGCTGAAAATGCAACGTTACTGGGACCTTAAGCAATGACCCAATCAGCAGCTGTTCTAAAGGCAAGGTTCTTACTACCAGCCAATCAAAAGCCTCAGTTCAAAGTGTCTTACTTGCTCGCTATGAGGAGGCCCACCAGAGTCATTAGTCACAGTGGGCTGATCTGTCTGACTGGATGGATGTACGTCACTTTTTAATTCCTGGAAATGGTACAATGACTTTTACTTTCTCAGAGTACTGACTGCACTTTACCTAAAGTCTACCGCTACTAAACTGTCCTTTCAGCACCAAACTAAATTTCACAGTGATTTCCAATAAACAGTCAGCCGAGGTTGTAAAATAAGTACTTAATTAACTTTTGTCTTACTTGATTTCTCATTACGTATAACCCCTCTTGACTTTTGTATGTTCAGAATTGTATTGTTTAGAAAAGGTGTGCTATTACTTTTGAGGGATCTTTGATTTTGATAAAACAAATTAAAAAAATAATAATCTGAGACATGGACTGTGCCTTGTACTGAAAGTGAAGAAATGTAGTCCGCACCTGATCAACCTCACCCTGGGTGATGGGCTGAGTCTGGAAACGAGCATTGGCTCTACGCTGACGTGTGTCAGGGCGTGGTCCATTTTCTGATTGGCCTGAAGGTTTTGACAAGCGGTTGAACAACGCCATCTTCTCAGTCAGACTTAATGTCGATAGGTCTGGCTCCTCAAGGCCCACCTCCTCCTCTTCTTCTGGAACCACCTCCTTTGGAGAACCATCTTTCTCTTGCTCATGGTTGCCCGAGCCATGTGCCGAAGACGCCTGCAGGCTGGAAAAGGAATTGCAGGATGTTTATGCCATATCAAAATGAAAAATGTACATACTGTAGACCAGTGCAGCTGCAGAAGCAAACAAAACTTGGTGTAGCAAATCTACACCAAGATGACGGGATTCCCGGGAATACACAAACTCTGTAAGTTGCAATTTAAGTCCCTATAGTCGTGTCTGCCAAACACATAAATGTTAAGTTGTCTACATTTTCTGTGCCTGTGCTGTTCTATTTTCCTTCATGATGAGGGAACGTGTTGGGTTTCACCATGAGAGGACAACTGTGTTCCAGTTAATCTGTTCAGGGAGGGATCTGTTGTTTCAATCAGGTCTTGTAACTTTGAGCCAAGTAAACACACACACACACACGGTTTCATTTAATGCCTGTCCAATGATTTGGTCTGTATTTTTAGTTATATAAAGAAAACTTATATTTCTGGACTTTTCTGTATTTGCATTCTCTCGTCACCTAGTTTTAGTGATTCTCTCACCCTCTCTGCCACTCTGGTAAAATTGTTGCTCGTCGGGCGACACCTTTGACATTTGGGTGTGCATATAAAACAGAATGTGTTTTGCTGGTTAGCATGTGACTATTTACAGCTAATCTGGGTGACCACGCGCTAAAGCAGACACCCGAAACATCCAGGCACACGTATTAATAAGCTCTTGTCTTATTTTTCACATATTTATTTACACTTACATTTTAAAACAAGTATATATCCCTACATATGTATACATATCTATATAATCATACACAAGCATATAATATCTAACAGCTATTGCACAAAAGGGATCCCGTTAAAAACTGAAAACAAAGTGTAACCTGAACATGCACCAGCAGAGGGTGCAATGCAACAAACTTTCCAATTGAGATTTGACAAACGTAGTTCATTAACCCGTTAATTTGGTTTATTTTTCAGTATAGCCTAAATTCTCTGCTTAAGATGAAGTGTGTCATTTCATCATTGCAAAATACTGTCACATATTACTGCTGGATGACGTCCCCTTAAGTGTAAACACTGCGGTACTCTGTTTAATCATCCTGACCAGTCCAACACAGATTCCCAGTGATGGGACTACTGATGGGGAATGGTCAATAAAACCTGTTACAAAGCCATCGCTAAATGTACTATTTTGTTTGGAGCCCAGAAAGAACAAACTCTAGCTTAAATATGAAAACATTCGCCATTCATTTAGCATAAAAGGCCAAGCTTAGGAATCATACATGCAGTCTGTAATGCTTCAGTATGCCAAGCCATGAAGCCTCAAGCCACAGACAAACACAAATATAAAACACTTTCAGATGATACCTGAAGCTAGTCATGGAGGTGCTGACTACGGCAGGGCTGGGAATTCTGGGAGCACTTGTTACAATAGAGATGGCTTGGGTGGGGGGAGCAGGGGAACTTTAGAGGACAAAACAAAACGAGCAATAACGTGAAGGAAACAAAAATCAGTGCTGAATTAGAAGTGTGGACAAGACATCACAAGAGTCAGATAATGATTTAAAGCAATGAGAGACGAGTAATGGGAATTATGGGAATGTGTGTGAACAAAGATGGATGTACAGTATTAAAAAAGAAAACAAGAGACAAGATGTGTGTTTATGGTTGTGTTCATACATCCCAATAAGAGTTTTAAGTTCAGAGTTCCCTCAAGTAGGAAGTGACTTACGTAGCAGCGATGACAACTTCCTCAGTCGTGACCGGTTGTGTCCGTGAGCGATCCTGTGCTCGTCTGAGTCTCCGCTCAACTGCAGCATTGCGCGATCGAGGTTTGGGGACACCTCCCTCTGAAGTTCTCTCCAGCTCCTGTGAGACAACATGAGACACCAAAGAGATGAGAGGAGAAGCTCACGATCACCATCTCTGTCACTAACGAGAAGAAATGCTGGCTGTGTGTACAAACCATAAATTAACAAAAGTAAAATTCTATTTTATTAGTGTTATATTAATTGTTTTGCCCCCTTAAGTACAATTATAAATGTTTTTGTTTTTTTGCTGCTGTCACTTATTTTAAAACTTTTAAAACTGTTTGCATGTTAAATTAGCAAAAGTACTTTTTTCTTTTTTACTTTTCTGCGAGCTGCAATCGATGATTTCTTGTGTTGTGACCCCTCAAATATCTTTGTGTACATAAATTCTGTTCAGTGATGTATACACAAAAAGATACTTAGATACCCTGAAGAGAGATCTCTTGGCAGCCACACTCATTTTAGCTCGCTCATCCATTTTTTCTTCATCCACTAGAGAAAAACAGTCTGAGTCAGGGTTAAAACCATTTTTGAAGCAGCAGTTTACAGTTGTTTTTATTTGCATTTATTCATTTAGCAGGAGCATTTATCATTTATCAAGTGAGCATTAAACATTTTGTCTTAAGAACGAACAAGCCAAGTCTACAAAGCTACATTTACAAGTGGAAATTGTATTCTGATGCTAGAGACAGGTTGAACAGAAGGTTTTTTTATATCTATGTATTATGTATGTATGTATGTATGTATGCATGTAGGAAAGAATATCAGAGCATTATTTGCTGTTAAGGAACATACTAAACACATCATAAACCATATATGAACTCAGACTCACGCTCTGCAAGCTCTGGACTAAGGCGGGCCCTAAAGACAGAAGTAAAAATGATAGATTCAAAACAAGTAATTAGCCATCATAATTCATAAATGAACAGAAAACAAAAGAATCAATACAAATGTCTTAGGCAACATTTGTCCCAGCTAACAGTGAACATTCTCTAAAGGTTCTCTCAAAGTTCTCAAAATTATTAATAATGTTCTTGCAATAACATTAGTAGAACATTTAATGTTTTATATAAAACTTCCTGTTACACTGTACCTATCAGATTCTAGTCTTTCAGCTGATGTGATTGGCTGGGTTCTAAACCGCTCAGAGGCTTTCCTGTCATCACCAGGGGAAATGTAACGTCTTGGCCGACGGGCCCCTCTTTCACAGTCACCACTCACAGCTGGATCAGTTTCTTTGGGAACCAGGTCTCCTTTAGTTTCCCTAAAACGGGTAAGATTGACATAAATAAAATTAAAAGGCATCAGATAAAATTACCACAACATTGCAGAGTATACTTGGAAAAAAATGAATCAGAATCAAACAATCACACATCATAAAATGATAATTTTATAAAATTCACAAAATCTCAAGAGATTAAGGGAATATTAAGATTAAACTATATTGTTACTCCACACATATTCTAGCCGGTCACAGCGGTTAGTTACCTCCTCATACTTATCTAAAAAGATCACTTTTCTCCACCTTCATTAAAGAAACTACAGAGCATGTGAGTAACATAAGTGCAAATTTATCATTAAAGCCATTAGTACTATAATATTCTTCCAGATCTACTTGCTTGCATGGCAAGAAGTGGCTAATTTACTGATTAAACCAGTACTAATGTAAGGGTTATTGCTGTAAGGTTAGTGGCTTTAATCAACATCAGTGACAAGCTTGACTTAGCATGCCAACATGCCAGCCCACGTACAGCTCAGGCCTGCGTCCAGAAGCATTCTCCAAGTAGGAATGTCTCAGTTTTGCCACAGAAACTCGTGTGTCCAAAGTTCCCATTTCACCATTGGCCACGGCACCTGTATCCCTACCATGAAGCCCCATCACCATGGCAGCCTCTCGACCAGAAGCACGCTCCAGACTTCGCAATGCAGCAGACCGCCGAGTCACTCCAATATCTGACATGGATCGAATTCTGACTTTTGGCTTAAGGTCACCTGCATCCTGGATTACTCGATGTTGAGCTTGTGGGAGTGAGGAGCCCTTCTGCAAGTACCCTCCTGCTTCCCCCAGCCTATGATGTAGAGAACGCTGCTCATTGGATAGCTGCACCTGCGAAGGCATGGTGTCCATTTCTTCAAGCAGGTTTGGATACATCTGCCGTTTTATTTCTGATTGGCTGATTCTATGGACTCCTTGAACTTTCCTTTCATCCAGCTGGCCAATTTTACTCACCCTACGTCCATCCCAACCATCTTCTGACTGGCTTACCCTTCTTCGTCTGACATGCACTTCCTCATTCTCTGATACATCTACCCGTCGTCTTCTACCATGTCCTTCTGCCAGAATACCGTGGCCGCCTTCTTCCTCCTCAACCCCCTGTCTGATTTTCGTATTACCTTGTACCTGCAGTTCAACTGATTGCGCAGTTTGGCTTTTAGTTCTATCAACCTGCCCTTCTCTTTCTTTGAATTCATCAATCCTGTCACTTCCGCAATCTACCCCTACTACCTGGTTCATGCTGAAATTACTTTGCCTCTCCTCCATTTTACTACCACCCCCGTGCTTGCTTTGTTTTGTTTGACCAATCTTCCTTACACCACGCCCTGCAGCTTCGCCTGTCCAGTTGTTCTCCAAACCACCTGCTACATCTCTTTCCTCAGACAGACTGATCTTTCTGACATTGTGACCTTCTTTGTCTTTTGATATACCAATTACCTTTTCAACCATTACTACACCCTCTTCCATATGAATGTCTCCTTTTACATCATGTCCTTCTCTCTCCCCCAAAGGGGACAACTTCCTTCCACTTCTCCCCTCTGGGATGTCTGATTCACTAATCCTTTTAATTCTATGACTTTCTATACCTTCATCATGTCCACATGTGACATCATCCACACTCTTTTCCCTGCGGCGGATCTCTGACGGTAGCACAGCCTTCCTGCTCTTAAGCAGCCCTTCTAAAGGTGGATCCACCCTGGATGATGATTGTCCTTCTCTGTGAATGAGCTGAATCTGATCAGCACTGTCCTTCCTTTTGGCCTCTTCACCTTCTTTCCCTAAAGAAGTTGATTCAGGTAAAGCCAAGTTCCCTTTGGTATCCAGCATTTCAGATGTGCCAAGTGGAGATCCTAGCACAGGTTGTATCACATGAGAGGTTGAAGATTGGAATGGATGGCTAGACCCATGAGCAGGCACTGAGTGGACAAATTGTCCATAGGCTGGTGGCAGTGTTTGGACTGGACCATGTTGCAAAGGTTGGCTGTAACCAAACACTGGACCATAATGTTGTGTACGTTCATGTGCCGGACGTGTATGCAAGGTAGGTTCCTGTTGAGGTTTCTTAACAGGTAAATGTGGTTGAGCTGGTTGGCGAGTATCCCGGCCCAGAGGAACTGGTTGAAGGATGGCGCAATATTTTTGGACAGATGGATGGGCATCTCTGCGGCCAGGCAAAGACTCTTGGAGATCTTTGCTTGCAGGTTGTAGTGGTTGGGAAGGTCTGTGTGTTTGTGACTGTTGTGCAGCATCTTGATTACCTCGCCTTTGTAAAGACTGCTTGATTTGCCTGAAACTTGGCTGATGCCCCATGCTAGGGTGTATGCTAGGATCCTGCTCAAAACTTGGGGGCTCTGCACTTTGGGCACGATGAGTGCCTGTTGGCTCACTTGCAGGTGTGTGTTGGTAAGCAGGCGAATCCATACTGTGAGTGCGCTGGAATCGCGGTCTTTCCGCACTGTGTGCTCTTTGTTGACGGGCCTCTGCACCCTGGCCCACAGGCTGTATCAAGGGTTCTGTGCTCCGTGTTCGTGGCTGGTTTGCAGATTGAGGCCGTGGAGCCAAATATGGAGGAGCAACTGCTGGATGACGTCTCACTGAGGGAGCATCTGACCCTGAATCAGAGCCCCTGCCAGAGATGTCCTCTCTTGCCTGTCTCTCTCTTACTCGTATTCTTCATAAAGGGAGGAAGAAGAGGAATTAACAGTCCAATTCAAAATGACAATCAAGCTGTTCTGAGAGAAATCAAATGTCAGCAAAATTCTCGGTGATGTTTTCTTACTCTGTCCTACAAAGTAGCTCCTCATTTTTTAAGAACAACTCAACTAGTTCTATAGCTACCGATTATCTGAGGTTATTTTTAAGTGTTCAGCACATTTAAACATAAAAACAAACCAAAGTATGGCAAACTTGTCTAACAGCATATGAAATGGTCTATGAAGGTGTTAATATACATTTAAGTCAATGTAGTATGTCTGGCAGAATTATTCCGAAAGGAAGTTCTGTGGGATTTCGATTCATTCACAAGGTTTTGCCAATTATCAGGTGGCTTTATCAGCCGTCCGCAAGTCCATCACACTCATGAAGCCACACAACTAAATGGCAAAACTTTTGAATAACCAGAATGCAAAGCCAATAGTGTCCTCTACCACTTAACAATGAACTGTGACCTTCTGATAGTCAATAAGCTCAACAAACTGCAAAGGACTGTAAGGCAAGGTTCTTTGTTAGGAGCTTGTCAGAGTTTTGGGAGGTGCAAAGGTCAGTGGATACAAACATAAAAAAATGGGTGGGGTTCAGAAGGGAACTGTTTGCCATCATCTATAGTCACTATATATGAAATGGTCAGGGGGTGAAATTCAAAGGCTTGTATTATAATGGGGCTCATGTATTGTAAGCAGGAGAGTTGACTGTTGGAAGACACAGTTAGTGGGTCTACAAGGGAAGGGAAGTTACACTGACTCTAATACCTGGATGGCCAGTTGATTTGTGAGTATGTTTCACTGTCCACGTCTCTCCTGAGGGACCACTCACTCTGAGAAAGAGCTGTCAAGCTGAAGAACACAAAGGCTTAGACCCCAGGTTACCAGAGCAACATTACCATGACCTTCTACAAAAATAAGAGACCCTCATGGATTACCATGATGTTAACTCATGGTCTCCAGTTACATTATTGAAAAACCTTTGCAAGGTCATTCATTGAATATCTGTGTTCTACTTAATCAGTTGTTTCTCGTTCACCTAAGGCACTTAGTTTGGAGGTTTCTCAATTTGTTCCTGACATCATTACTGTCTCAAGGCCCTTATTTTAGGTGATGATCTCATCGGTCTGGATCTCTTTCTCCTCAAGGGTTGTTTAGAGAATCAAGGTTATATAACACTGGAGAGCATGTCCTATACTTGGGTATTAAAATGATCAGTTTATTAAAAGGGCAGTTTATGAAGGAGTCTTCTAAGGTTACCACCATAATGATGCTCACAAACCTGTAATCAGTATATACCTTAAACTGCCACCTAGTTATAAATCACCTTGTTTGGACCTAGTTTATCTTTTAAACAGAAAACTGTTCCTCTTTCCTTGATTGCTGAGAATATTACAAATGTTTGATAAACAGCCACCTACTGTCATGTCCCACCACTCTGAAGATTATTAAAATTGGGGCCAATACAGTATCAGTCCACAGTGCTTTACTTAAAGGTCAACAATTCTTGCTGATGCCCAAGAAACAGTTTTACATATTACCCCAACAGCACACCAGCTCTCTGGCATGATTCTGATCCTGACTAGACACAAAAGCCCACAGATTCAGCATTTTTACCAGAATACCAGATCTTCAGCATTATCTGACTAAGACAAGAAACTGCATTAGTCTTTAAGGGCACCAGCCTTATTGGTATAGACGGATAAATAGATGATGGCAATTGTTAACCCTGTTGCAGTCGCCTTCTTTATAGTGAGCATTTAAATTGTCTCGGTTTTCTTACAGGAATTAATTTTATGAAAACAAAGTTGCAGTTTTGTTACTTTGAGTCCATTTCCCTTAGCTTTGGTCCACTGATAAGCTACAAATTTTCTCAAAACATTAAAAATAAAACTTATATTTTAAATGCATTATATGAAACGTTTATAAGTCACACCAAATAAAAAAGGGTTTGGAGTTGCTTGATTAGAAACAGAAGGAACTCTGCAGAAATACATACCCCTGTCTGCTGAGAATGTTTTGAGCTTGCTGTTCAATAAACAGGTCTCCAGGAGAGATACCACCCCGCGCCAATGGTAGAGAGGCTCGGCGGGCTGTCCTTGGAGAACTTGGCACTGTGGCAACAGCCCTCATTGGTTGGGCAGGTGTTGTTTCCATAGGAACTGGCACTTCCTGTGGGCGGGGTTTGGGACTCCGGTCAGGTGCGCGTCTATAATTTTCCAAGTTCTTTGCCCTCTCTCTCTCTCGCTGGGCATCCACACTTGGAGGAGGAGCCGGATCAGGGGTGGAGTCAGAAGGCATAAAGACCCGCCCCATTCCTGAGCTGCTGTACTTAGACCTGCTGCTATTCCGTTCTTGCCCCTCATCGTGCTCTGGGAAAGCCCCACCCCTTGTCCTGCTCTCACCACGCCCCCTGTCAGGAGGTGGCCCTTTGTCAGACAGGTCAGACTCTCTGCGTGCACGTGTATAGCGAGGCGCATAATCCACATCCACCTCCTGATCAAGCAGAATTCCGTAACGTTCAGATAATTGGCGTCGACGTTCGGCTTTGTAGCGTGCAATCCGCTCGGCTTTGGAGCTGAGACTGGCTACATCAGACTCTGCTGGGGTTGGGACGACAGGGTCAGGATGGGTGGGCGGCTGTGGATCTGGGCGTGTCCGAGTTCGGGACGGACGATCTGGAGCTTCACTCTCATCACGACTGTAGCGCCGCACTGTTTCATGCGAAAGAGGAAATAAGAGAGAGGAAATGCATTATTTAGATGCAAGCTTTACTGAAAATTATATTTTAAAACAGAGAGAACATTTTAACATTTACAATTTATGAAGAAGCACTGGAAGCAAAATTAAATAGAATTTGAACAGTCTGTCAAGACAAATGCTGAATAATAGCTTGACAAAGCCTTTAAAATGTGCTGCTTTTCAAAGTTAGCAAAACATTTAAATGTTTTTATTGGCGGTATTGGCCAATTCGATTCAGATTTACACTCCGATACAAAGGGACCGATTTCCTAAACTCAAATGCCATTTGTGGGAGGCTGTTGTGTCTGTAGCTGTTGCTCATCTTTTTGATTTTGTTCAGGTTTAGGGCAACAGGACATGCTTATTTAAAGAGCAAATGCTCTCCGTGTTCTGACACTGATAATGTCTTGCATCACAGTCTTTCGTCTATTTGGAATAATAAACTGTGGCATGTTCTTACCCACGATTCCTGCATCACTGGGATCTGAAGCTCGTGTGTAGCGTGGTGTGTCCTCCTCCAGCAGACGATTGGTCACCAGGCCGCCTGTGTGCTGAACGTTTGTTGCAAGAGCAGCTGGAACATCCGTCTCAATCCCCTCCAGCCTTCGTGCTATCCTCTCTTTCCTGCAGAATGACACAATATTACAGGTTCAAAAGCAGGTTCAAAAGCAGCCAATCTGTACATACCCATCTAACAATTTTAGGTTATAAGAACGTTTCCCTAATGTTTCCATTATGTAACAAAAACTGTAAAAATGTCATTTTGAAATTTGTAGAATTGTTCAAAACATCCAAACATCCAATTTTATATTATATAAAATTATATATTATTATATTATGTTTTGTTAACATTATTGCTTTGTTATAAGAACATTATTCAAACATTTTTCTGTAACATTAAAACATTCCACTATCTACTTAATTTTTTGATATGATATAAAATACTAAAACAATGTTTACTAACATTAATGCAGGACTTTAAGAGAATGTTGAGAACGTTCTGAGAACGTTTCCTGTTAGCTAGGTATACAACCATTAGAAAAGAAAATGTACCTGTTCATTTTTGGATTACTTCCGATTGTGGTTTCAAACTGCTTTCTTAGCTCTGAAACTACAAAGACATGGAAATGTTCGGAAAATGCCAAAAATCATCCCAAAGGGATGATGTACAGCAGGAACAGGGCATTGCTTTTTTCTCACCTTTGGGAAGCACAGCAAGGACGTTAGCATCTATATCTGCAGAACTTCTAACCAGTGAAATCCTGTCATCAACACCAAAACTGTAAGCCACAGACAGAGTGTGTCATGATAAACATGATACACAGTATCATGAATATGACAAAAATCATCATAGATATTGCCAAGATATGACCAAGATTTTACCATGTTTAAGATACATAATCTTACAAAGATACATAACCCAAAATCTGATTTGTTGAAAGGAATGTTGTTTCATTAGCTTGTGTCCTGGTACACAAGGTAATTGCAAGGATGCAGCTTCAACGAGATCCAACATGTTTGAACTTTGTGGACTTCGCAACATCTAATCTATATCTTAAGTGTCTTCAAATGTTGTAGATTTAAAGTTGTATGTATGCGATCAACCCTACCAATGTATGTGTTACTGTGTGACATTTTAAGATGAATTAGCATGTGGTGTAGAGGATCTTGAATGTTCTCTTCAATCTGACCACAGGAATAGATTAGCTGCTGAGGTATTTTTACATCTAGAGTTCCCCTTCACCATGGTACCAGCCCTGCCAGACCAAACAGCAGACTCCAATTACTCATGTTTACAGCAGGTCTATCGCTACACATGCAGCGACGCACAACGTTCCTGTGCGAGCAGCGCGGCTGCAGTACGCAAATAAGAGATTTAACAGGTTTACGCTGTATGTGTGAATATTTAAGGGGAATATTACATTTTCAGAGGAAGCCCATATGGAAAATAAAATAAATAATTAACGCTGAACTATTACAATGATTGAATAATTACAGTTAATGCCGCAACCCGCAACTCTCGCCTCTCTGTCGCCACCTCTGTTTGAAACATGAAATTGCAGGTTATTTTACATACTTTTCTTTACTTGTTGAAATAAAATGAAACCAAACTGACATTTCCCAGAAATCGAACCTGACAACTCAAATTATAAATCATTATTATAAACTTAAAATTTATAACCCAAAAAAAGTTACAGATTGCAGCTTTAAACTTTTGAAACATTGAAAGTTTAACACAGTCAGTTCCACTTGAATCTTACAACACATATGAAGGGTTTTTGTTGAAGATTTTATAACATTCTTCTGTGTAAAACCTCCTTATGCCACAGAATATCCTGCGTAGAAACAACCAAAACATTTCATATGTTGAAATCACTGTTACACTGTCAACTTGTGACTTGTAGTTTTCCCTGTAGCTCAACTGGTAGAAGCTCTGTAACAGCTTTAAGAGTGGAAACAAAAAAAGATCTCCACACTTTCTCTCTCTCTCTCTCTCTCTCTCTCTCTCTCTCTCTCACTCTCTCACTCTCTCTCTCTCTCTCACTCTCTCACTCTCTCACTCTCTCACTCTGGTTCTGTGGTGATAACAGCAGAACGCTTTCAGGCTATTGTAAGACTCCCTCCTCTTCTCTTAGGTCATTGTCTTCCTTGTGATTGGTCAGAAAACTACACAATACATTGATTCTATAATCACAATCCCTTCCTTTTAACCTCACATTAATCTAGAATTGATCTAAACCATCATTGTGTGGTGCAACCTTTCAATTTCCAAACAGATTCTCATTTTTACTTCACAGCAGTTGGCACCCACAAAAAGCAGCAGCTAAGATTTAATGTATTTGCATTCTAAGGTAACATGCAATTTGAAACAAGATCTCATAAATGACTCAACTGAAGCACCCTAGATAGACAGCAACACAGTGTGACATTCGTACACTGATTGGCTAATGAAGTATTACTTCAGTTCAAATACCACAACACTGTTTGAAACAGCTTCTGCTCATGTATGTCTTAAAATGCTGTTTAGTTAGGCAGGATGTCTGAATGATCTGAATAATCTGTGGTAAGGGTGAGAGAGTTTCCCGTCTCTCTCCAAAGAGGTTTTGGAATGTACTTATCAATCCATTTAGAGTTAAGTGTTAAAGAAGATAAAGGGATTGCTTTATAGAGACTTATAGAGATTGAAAGCAGAGAAAAGTTTGGGTCACACAAAGAGAGTAAATGAAGATCTAACCTTACGGCTCTTTTCTTTAGTGTAGGGCTGCAGAACTTTGCTGAAGTTTCACCAACAAATCCTGCAAGACAAGACAACCACTTAACAGTGTGCACTTGTTGGCAGAACTGATTTAGAAATATTGATTTTCTAGATTTGTTGAATGAACTGTTACAGATGTTTAAACGTAACATTTCCATACACACAAATTAAATGTATTAACTGCATTTTACCACTTCACTTCTTTGCTTAAAATTAGGCATCCCCAAAGTAAGTTACAAATTTATCCTTTTCACTCATTTTGAAATTGGCAGATTCTTCTAAAACTCCCAGAATGCTTCTGGTCACCTACTGCCAACAAGCCTCAAATCTAGAACATTCCACAATTAACCATCTGAACATTATCTACTGTAAACCTCTCAGTAGAGACAACACCTTCAGTTACTGTATTACATCTCTCCAGTATGGGTCATCTGATAAACATAGTACTTCAAGAAGCTGAAGAGAACAATGAAAGTGTGTGTGTGTGTGTTTGTGTGGCTATTCTAATGAACTTAAATGAAGTCCTACGGAAGAGCTTTTGAAACAGAGCTGCCAGAGAATCTCCTCAGGATGCTGACAGCCACAAATTAGCATAGAAGAGACGAGGCAAAAAGAACAAGGGATTTTCTAAAAATACTGGATGAGCAGATCGAGGCAAAAAATAGACCCTGCTCAAAGATCTCCCGCTTCTCTTAAATGTAGTTCACAGATGAGAAACATTCAGTAAGCCACTTAACTGTATGAACTGGGTCTGTGTTAAGGATTAGTTATTATAATGTGCAGACAGCACAACTGTAATTATCACATCCTGCCATTAGCACGTTAACAGAGTCTGGGGTCATTTAATGAGCACACACACACAGACGCACACACACACACACACACACACAACTCTGATGTGTCTTCCTGTTCAGAATTTTACATAGAAAATGCCTAGAACAATGCAGAAAATGTTTACAGAAAATTTACGTTTGTGTAACGGTACCACAATCTAGACAGGTCTGTCAAATTAAAATGCAAGAATGAACTTTCTGTAAATACTGTGTAAGTGCTCATGAATGACCACTAGCTGATAAAGTATCTCTCATTTATTGATAACAAGAGGTTCACAAAATTGATATTACAGTCAATTTATTTTTCAGAATATTTACTACATTGAAAAACGTGACCTTTGGTGGAAGATCTTAAAACCACATCATATGGGTTCAGATCTAATCAAATAATCAATCATCTTTGTTCTACACAAGAGACAGATAAAGCAGGCAGATGACGAGTTACAAACTTTGTAATTTTTACTTTTTTGCATAGCTGTTTTCAGAGTAAAACAATGGCAAACTAATTTAAACAAAGCTTTCCAGTCTTAACTAAAACAACTGTCCCATTTCTGTATTGTACTCTGTACAGAAACTATATAATCTAGCACAAATTCTTCTTTTGCATACCACTACAACTCGCAAGAACGTCCCCAATCATTTAACCTCACTGCCTGGTAACAGTAACCGGCCAGAGAGCTCCACGCTTACCTTGACTACACTGTGTGACATGGTTGAGGTAGTTAGTAATCCACAGGTTACTGAACATGGTGGAGGGAGAAAGAAGAAAACAGATGAAAGAGAGGGGTAAAGGATGGGCAGACCTGATCACAGACACAGAGAGAGAAAGAGAGAAAGAGAGCAAGAGAGAGAGCGAGACAGCCACAAACAGACTCAACCTAATGAAAATGCACCGAAGCACAACTGGAGAGCTAAAGTAAACACAGGAAGAAGGGAGGAGAGAGAGAGAGAGAGAGAGACAGTGAGTGAGAGAACGAGAGAGAGGGAGTGAGAGAACGAGGTGTTAAGACAGTTCACAGGCAGTAATCCGATTACACGCAGAAATTAGCCTGGATGATAAAAGTGGACACAGCCACAATTACACACACACCAAACACACGTCAGCAAAGCAGGAGTTACAAATACTCAGTGATGCAAAGTTGAACGTCTTTAATTAGGATATTTCCCATCACCACTTTTACTTCTTTATGTCAGTCTCCACAAACTGCTGCATTCTTACAACACACATGGTATGTATGCTGTATTACATGTCATAACATATTCACATTAGTCTGTTATACATTATGCATGCTTTATGAGGCTTACATACAGCAGCTAAATAAGGTTGTCACTCCTCTCCTGTTCTCGGTTCACTTATTTAGAGGAGGTCCAGTTGATTATCTGCTGAAAAATTCAGGCAGCGACTACAAGATGGCATAACTCACTGATGCTGTCTCGCTTTACCACGGTTGTTTTCACCAGGGCTGTGGTCAACATCAAACTGGTTAACCTGTTGGCATGCTCCAAGTCTCCAGGTTACAGCTGAGATGGCAAAATGTTGCCATGGTTACCACTCTGCAATTTCAGGAGTGACTCCTGTATTCTGTTCACACACGAGAATTTACAGAACTTTCACTTCAAATCAAATTTTTCCAGTATGCAACTATGGATTCTAAATGAATTACTTGATTCGCTTTGTATGTGCAAATCAGTGTGAACAGCTGTAAAGGTGAAATGTGTCATTTCCAAAAATAATAAAAAAATAAGTTAAGCATTTCTCCATTTGGCATTGGTCAGACAAACAGATAGCCCTGACTAACATTGTGAGTCAGGCATCTCAGACAGACTTTAATTTGATTATATGCCACACAAAGGTTATTCGCATCACCTTTAAAACAAAGTGAGACCAAGCCAGTGTCAAAGAAAGTGCAATGGGCTAGTTTATTAACCATCATCTTGATGTAAAAGTATCACAACATGTTAAGAGTCAAAGTGTGCACTAGAGGGAGCAAAGAGCCAAGGCCCCTGCAAAGTGCACTAGAACACAAATGACATATTGCAAAGGCTGAATATAGACACAAACAACTTTAACTTCGCTTGTAAGGAATAAATTATTTGGATTGGTCGGTTGTGGCATTCCACATAGCTGTGCTATCTACCCATTCAAATAAAACGCAAGACTATATTTATACTAAATAAAGCAATCTGTTGTAGATTGTTTTTATGCTTATAAACAAAAGAAGCCAAACTTTCAACCACAGGCACCAGTAGACCATAATACTGCCACTGGCACGTGTAAACATGCCACTGCTGCCCTTAATAAGGCAATGTGTGATGTGATTGGCTGAGAGGCCGGCAAGGGGGAGTGTCTAGCTTGTGTTTATCCGGCTCTGCTGTGCATGTGCTCTGCTCTCATCACACTCTCTCACTTCAATCTTCACTCTTATGTTCTTCCTCCTGGTAGCTGCACCTCTGATTTTCCTGATTTTCCTTGCTTGCTCATTTAAACTTCACCATAAACGTGCTTTATGTACAGTTACACAAAAGGAAACCATTTAGAAAAAACTTGATCATGCCAAGAGTATGTTTTGTTGGTCCTGAACACAATTAATTAATCCTAATGCTACCGTTAGTATAAACCAAAACCCAGACTTAATCCCAACCCTTTGCATCACTAAAATCTGATTGGCTGATAGAAATGTTAAATGCAGAACAAGGATGTTGATCCAAGAAAATGTCACAAGGGAGAAATCACGGTAAGCCACTACTGCCATATACAGTAACATACTGTGCACAAGGGGGACTTACCCAGCCTGCACATGACCTGAGAGCCTAATTACTCTGTTAAATGGAGTAAAATTGAGATAGATTTAACAAACATACATTACCAGAGTCTCCACCCAAAAACACTAGCGACTAGACTCGATGCATCCAGTAAGTCAGAGAGTTATGACTCCGGACTATTCTGGTAATATAGAGGCTGGAAGCGGGATACTGTGTGCGTGTCGGGCAGGTTAGATTGGATCACATAAACACACGTGAATACGGTGAATTTAACAGGTTTCATTATATTATCTCAGTATAAACAAAGAATATAACTGCTGTAAAGACATACAATGTAATTATAGGAATAGACTAATAATAATTTACATTATTCATATATTACTGATAAAACACTGATTTCTGATGACATTCGTTACTGCAAGTCTATGACAACACATGAACGCAGGAGTGAAATCAGTCACTGATTTCATACTGAACATTCACGCAGGAGGAACACCGAGTGACCAAGCAGCAGTCTTGTATACACGAGCCTAAGCAGAGAGCAGGGCCACAACAAAGCATTGTGAGATGTTTCTCTATTAAAACAGACAGCACATGAAGACCAAGTTCAGGCTACATGCTTCAACCTAAGCTGGTGCTTAAGACACTCACACACTCACACACTCACACACTCACACACTCACACACTCACACACTTGCTGTTAGGTTGACATTCGTCAACATGAGCCCCACTGATCATTGTAAAGCTGTTGGGTGTGCAGGCATGCAACAAAACCAAGTGTGAACTTTAAAGGGACCTGCCATTATCAAAATGACAATCCCATCTAAAATAAAATGCATACCGCTGAGAAAACATTAAACCCTAGGACAGAAAAATGATAAATGAGATCTCTGCATACCTCAACTGTTACTCCTAGACAGCAATGAGATTAAATAAAGGGGAAATAAAACGTGGTTAAGCCTTCCATCATTTTTCACCTGTGAAAAGATCACACTGATCTCACAAGACTTTTACAAGAGATCTCAATGTCTCAGATTGCCCAGTCACCAAAACATGCAGTCATAAGTCTATGTGGTCTCACACACTGCTCAAACTCACCTAAACACAAACCATATCATTTCACATTTATTCTATATTCTCTTATTGTGTTAACAATCAACCTTAGAAGAAACATCTGAGACGACAAAGTGATTCATGAATAAAACATCACTGAGCTCTCCATTAAGTCTCCCATTTATAAAAAAAATCTGAGCAATTTCAGTGTACTGGTCACATAAAATGCCACATGCCCTTCTGATATTTTGAAGCCATTCAGAAAAACATTTCAAAGGGCTAGATATCTAGATCAGGTTCTGAAGACATTTCTCCATCTTGTTTTGTTTGCATTAGCTGTCACTGCACAGACATTGAACAACCGCTCATCCGTTCCCAACAACAACAAAAAGGTTTGACAGAGGTTGACAGAGGGTAACAGCAGACGCTTCGTGAATCCAATGAATTCGAATTCATTGTGAAATATAAAAGCAGTTGTAGGTTTGCAGAAAATCAAGATGTGTTCATACCACAGTATGGTATACTGTAATGGTGTTGAGGTTTTGCTGCAGGCTAGGGCGTCATACAATGGAAAGATGCGAGACATTGGGCTGACTGTAAGAACTTTTAAAATCACTCATGGAATCCTGAGCAAAGTCCAGAAAATGTGTTACGTTCAACCTGCAACTGGATCTAGAGCAGTTCTAGAGAGCACGAAGGAGGGGTTTGATTCCTAGTTCCTCTGCCTTTATTAGGAATCGGAGCTCACTGAAAGTGGTTTGTTTAAATTCCTGCTGAAGTGCAGACTACACTGTGAGCATAAGACACGAGTTAGGTCTGGTTCTGACTCACACCTCCAATACCAGAGGCCGGTCTGCTACATGCAGATCAAGACTAGGACACAACGCTTTATGTGATGATTGACTGATCTTGAGCAGGCCTGGAACTCAACGCATGTCTCACTACATAATACAATATATACAAATGCACAAAAATGAACACTACACTACTTATACTGTTTAGGGTACACGATGCACGGTATGCTAATTTTTTGTATGCATGGATAGAATTTTAGATCTAAAACTTTCACATGGTGGGTGACCAATTATACAGTAATACCCTGACAACCACCCAAAACACCCTAGTTACCATGTTGATGAGTTTTCCCCATGCACTCATGTTTACTTAATATAAAAACGTTGGATGCAGGACAAAACTGCCTACCGTTTATACCAGGGATCTCCAATCCATGTTCCTGGAGGTCCACAGACCTGCAGAGTTTGGCTCCAACCTCCTCCAACACACCTGCCTGGATGTTTCCAGCAGTCCTGAAGATCTTGATGAGCTGCTTTAGGTATGATTAATCAGGGCTGGAGCTAAACTCTGCAGGTCTGTGGACTCTTCTTGGATACTTCTGGTTTATACTGTGCACTGAGCAGAACACCATTCCAAACATATCCCATCATTCTCTCTGAGGTCCTCAGACGATGAGGCTGCACATTCTCTGCTCTTATAAGGCTTTGAGGAGCTAGAATCAATTACAGGGCTGACCTCAGCTTCATCTCTCCATGAAACGTTCAAAAAGTGCTCCTGGCACAGTTATGCTTGAGCTCAAGAGGCAGGAAACAACAGATCTCACCCCAGCACACTTTCTAAACAGATCTCCACATGGCATTAAACCATCATTTATAGCGTTATATCGTAATCTCTGCTCATCTTCTCCATTCTTCTCTCTCTCATGGTCCAAAATGACTTCTTTTCAACATCTACATCAGTTTTACCACTAGTGGGTGTGCTGGGACCTCACCTGCACTTGTTCCATACATGGCAACAACAGGAAGTAAACTTGCGTACAAATTTACAATGTACACGCTATAGCAGTTGTCTCCTGGTCTCCAAGAAAGCCTGAGAGCAGTGCCGTACATGGGTGAAAGTGGCACAGCCTTTTCAAAACCCCATGTGGGGACTTTAATGGTATTTATCAATGCATTTTTACCTGTGTCTGCCACGTCACAGAATATTTACATTCATGTTAAGAACGTTACGTTAAGTCACAGAGACAATCCACCTAAAGATTCCGCAGTCTAGAACCTTCAAGTGTTCAACCTTCAAAATGACGTTCTAAATGATCAGCATTATAAATCACATTTTCTAATATATATACACATTAGAAAACAGACTGAAAATGGACAGACTGGATGAATAGGCTGATTAAATGAAGATGTTTTCAGAAGCCATGTGTAAAGTTAACTTGGAGAAGGACAATCCAGAAGGGTTGTGTCAACTGTATATTCAACTGTTTATTTTGACAGAGAAAGCAGGTGCAGCTGATTCAACAGCTGCAATATCAGAGTCTAGCCTCTGAGACACACAGAGACACACACAGAGACACACACAGAGACACACACAGAGACACACAGACACATTCAATTAAGTGATCTACATTTCAACATCCATGTACTTCAGAAATGCACAGGTGTGATCCAAACAACCACAAGCTAAAACATGCTAGAATTGAAATGTTTTTAATCACCATTATACACATTATTCACAGCATAAATTAATTATACATACAGAGATTGCCAACAACTCAAGAGCACATTTCTCTCTGTCTGGACTTGAGCATGTCCTTTTCACAAGGAGGTCATCTCCAGGACAGCACTGTTTCAGGCCCAGGGTCATGGGGTTCTAGCTGGTCTCAAATTTAAGTGCGAGGTCTGCTAGACCAATATTCATCCTTCAGGGGCAGATGCATGTGATCTGAACTCAAATAGCAAAATCGAATGGATTTAATCGAAGCCTAAAAGTCTGCAGAACATCCAGTCCACATTAAAAAAAGAAATCTGTGCACTACCAAGCTACATCTACTTCCTGTGGAACACAGAATTCCTGTAGCTCTGATAACTAGTAGGCGCTAGCAATACAAAGGTCCTGGGGAATGCACTGTACTGTATGAAGTGACAATTTTGTGAATGCAATGTAATTATAATAATATGCAGCTATAAATGTTTGAGCTCACATAGCATATACAAATTTTACTTTGTACCAATAGAAATTTAGGTTGCTCCTGCTTGTTAGTGATCATGAGCAATATCTGCTCAACCTCAGGAGCAGATGAATTTCCTGATCGGTCGCATGCTTCTCCAGACTTCACAAACATAAACACACAAGAGCTGCCAAGATCAGACATACCGGCAAACACTGGCACAGATATCAGACACACTCCGGTTACAAAACCACTGAGGAGGCGTCTTGAAGGAACAGAGAGTCCTAACCTTCACATGAGCAAAGCATCAAAGATCTCAATGTATCAGAGCAAGTGTCAGTATCAGATAAAAAGCCTATTTGGATCCCCCAACCTTTTGATTTTCATATGAGCTACATTTGTTCATCAAAATCAATGACAAATCTGTTAACAGGATCACATTTAGAGAATCACATGTCACATGTGACATGATCACATGGTGCATGCAAAATTAACTGCCACAATACTAGGGTGGTTGCCAGGACGGTGCTATGTGGTTGCTAAGGAGTTCTGTGTGGTTACTTACTGTCACACACCCAATCTCTTAATATTACGGTCTCTAGACCAGACCATGACTGAAGTCCCTCCTTTGAAAGCATTTTTTGACCATTTTATCAGCAAAAATCAAAATCAAATCACTGAGAGAAAAAAAAACACCCACTTCTTAACAAGCTGCTTGAAGGGAGATAACACTCACGCTGTAGCACAAACAGTGTGACACGAGTTACATGCCAAAGTTAGAGATTTGAAGAAACCCTTAAACTCAACGAAAAAGCTACAGGTCATTTCCTTTTACAACTAGCTCCACCTTTAGTATAATGTCAAATATTCTCAAATACTTCAGTAATTAACCAAGATGTAGTACAACTTAAATTTGTACCAAAAATCAAGAAGTTTCTAACAGAAACCATATGCACCTTTATCTGCAGCAGAACGTACCTGTGCCGAGCTGTAAGAGAATGCAGAAGGTACAACAATCAGCCCTGATACAAAAGCTCCAGTCTGTTCATTGTCCAACATGGAGTGGATAAGCAGGGGTAACAGTCACGGGGAGATTACACCATCATTGAGCTTAAAGCCGGCTCAGCCTGAAAGCTTACCACTGAAGCCCCAAACAAAAGTGGAGAGCCACACAGAGAAGTCAGATGCAATTTGTACTTACTGTCACGTCTTTGTATCGCCTCAGAAAAGGTTTAGACAATCTTTCCCAGGTCTCTCAGCGAGTCTTGAAGGTAACTCAACTTTAAAAGCAGAACTAAAAGTTTCTAATGCAGTATTTTGCATAAACAAGCTTGAGTCAGTTTGTAAATGATGCGCAGAGAAGAGACTGCAGCCGTCCATCATATTCCATCCTGCTAAGAAGGGATGCTGATTCATATAAATGAGACGTGGATAGCGGTGCCGATGACAGACAGGAAAAGGGGAAAAGTGGGAGGGAAAAGGGGAAAAAGACAGGGAGAGGAAAGATGATTTGGATGGGGAAAAGGGAAGAAAAACTAAGATATAGCAGCCAATAAAAGAAAGCACAACACAGATCAAAAAAAAAGTGAAAATTCCCAGTGTGTCCTATTCCAAAAATATTCCCGTGAGTCCCGTAAATTCTGTGCAGAGTTTCTGCCAGTCACCGAAAAATCCACAGGCGGGAATCTTTCGAACTTCCTGTTAAGCTAACAACTCCAGAGTGACAGATCAGTCGCACATGCTCTCTAAAACGTGCGCACACACGCAGAGTAACCTCAACCAGCAGACTCCATGTATGGCCTGATAACTGAGTCCTGCTAAAAGGGAATTTGCCATAAATAGCCTGAGAGAGAAAGAGGGGTGGGGAGGGGAGGTAATGAGACCTGTGGATTGAATCAGCTGTTAGACCAACAATCTGTGTTATAACGTACACGTGGATCAGAGTAAATGCACAGAGGAAAGTCTGCTCATTTGACCATATTCTACCAGATTAAACCTATGGAATGTGTGCTGGTTTATGTCAAATTCTACTAGTGATGTTTGGACATGAATGGCTACAATGTCACACCACAGGCCGGTAGATCCAGGCTGCAGGTGCACAGATAGTTCCTCTGGGTGATCTGATCCAAAAACGTGACTGAACTTCTGTGACCAGCACATGATCACCCTGTAACAGTGTCACAAACACAAACACATGCACCCAAACGTTTAGGAAACGCGCTTGCTAACGTTTGGGAAATTCCCAATAACCAAACGAAATAATTCTGTATGTCTATTGAAACTGTATCCTGTGACTTTACAAAAGCTGCAAACAAGTGGGGATAACAAAACACACGCAAAATAAAAGTTTCATACTCGTGTAAAACAACAAAAATTATTTAATGGTTTATTTGAAGTGTGTGTGGGTGGAGAGGTATCCTGAATATGAAAAGAGACCAAAATCATGTGATGTTATAACACCAAACACACAGAAATGAGACAGAGCCACCTGCTGGACACATCCTGTCCTGACAACAATTAATGCAACCAGTCTGTAAGTGTACTTGCATTGCTTAAGGTTAGTGTCTACAGACATGATGCATCTGAAATCAGACTTATTTTTATTGTCTGGTGAACAATATGGACTTCAACTGAAGCCATATCTACAGACCAAAATATCACAAACCTGGTGTTGAGCTCCTTACAAGTGGGTCATCCCGAACACCATAGCAACAGCATGGAAACGTGCTAAAAACAGGTGAGAACCCCTTAGCAACTACACAGTGTTACTACATAGCATTATGATCCCAACTTTTGCAAAAATGTGTACGTCTCATTCCTTTCTTCTATATCACAAGAGATCTGGCCCCAAAGCTGCTTCTGTTTCCCCAGAGGTGTTAAACAGTAATGCTTTAAACCCGGACTGTACCACTCAGTATCAGAAGGTCAGGGTGGGAGACCAGGCAGTGTTATCCAGCCGGAGACCCCCGGCCTCAGTCACGGGGTCAAAGTGTCAGCCATGGAGAGCCACACACGCTGCAGGGCAGACACAAGCCGATTACTGCCCTATACTGTGGTCTTAAATGCAAACACTATGGAAACATGGCACATACAGAACTGATCCTTAAATCTTTCTCACAATATTCATGTAACTTCATATAATCACAAGCCCACAGCAGAGGATGAATACAGGCACCAAAGTTCACAGCTGCAAAATGCACACAGGCAATATGTCTGTTTTAGTAATGCTCTTATCTTAAGATTACAGGCAGATCTGTGAGGAGGGCTTTGTTTAAGTTAAGCTTCAGTTGCATTGGTTTAAGTGTAAATCCCAGGACAATAAAGACGTGTGTGCTATGGCACAAATACGTGTTATTGAAATGCATTGTGTGAGTTCAACTCAAAGCTTCATTTATGTCTAACAGCATGCAGAAACGACACGAATATTATTTCTCCATATATTATTTGACCCAACTTACATGACTTTAAAGACGAAGCAACAAATGTCGCAACGCGTCGCCACCTGTAAACTCACTGCGTGAAGGCAACTGATCTGAGAACAGCCCCTGCGTACATTCACACTGTTTTCATCCTGTTTAATGATCGTATAACAGACTGAAGACGCTTCACGTTAACCCCAATTAACACGATTTCCGGTGATATGAAGCAAATGACGAAACTAACAACAGGAGAAGCGGGTTAAGGCTCACAATACGGTTCTGAATAGAAATAATAGCAATACTTTTAAGCAAAATGTTGGTTTCAAACACCTAAAAGTAAATCAGAATAAGTGTTAAGAAAATGAATAAAGGTAGAAATTCAGAAATGGATGAACCATGCATTGAATGTTGCACAAAAACTTTATATTTATCATATGTGACAATATGTGTGCTTGTCAAACAGCTGGCCATTCACCTTTGCAATGTCACAGAATTTCTGCACTGTAATTTATTAAATGTGCATTGAATTTTAAGTTGAATTAAATTGCCTGAGCATGTCATTTTAACTTGTCCAGTTGCTGTTAACTTATACAAATGTAAACTGCTTCTTTGGATATGTAAAAACATATGCTGTCTTGACTTATTGATCACATCATTTACTGTTTTAGAAATAAAAGCCTTGCCCGGCCAAGAGATTGTGATGGAGGTTAAAAAATCTGATTCATTAAAAACAACAGAGCAGTTTAGAGAATCTGAGACAGAGATGGAGAGAGAAATAGAAAGAGAGAGACAGAGAGTGTAAAATATTTTCTTTAGCACTTTTCTCAAGCCAGAGACTGCCACACTAAGCTGCCAGTTGGACCCAAATGTTGGCAAAACTTCTCATCACTGGATCACAACATTGGCATGCTGTTTAATGAACACATCAGAGCAGAAGAGTTTTATGAATGAAATCTGAAAACCGAGCAGCATGCTTTATAATATCTGAAGAATATCCAGCTCTTTATTTACTCATACATGCACACACTCTGTATTTATGTTCATTGTTTATGTGTTGTGCTTTTATATTTGTTTAAACATCTCTGCCTTTCAGAGTAAATACATCATTAATAAAGACAATATATATATATATATATATATTTAACTGCTTCAGACATTTAACATGTGAGACATCATACCTAGAGTGACCCTCTACTTTGTGTTAGAGTACATGTAAGTAAATTGTAACTTTTACTTCATTAACCTAAGTTTTAGAAGTGTTTATTTTTAATTAGGATTCATTGCAAAATAAATGTCTGTTTGTATCTCTGCACATCAGTAAAGAGGGTAAAACCAACCCCAAACACAGTAATGCATATCTCTCAGACATAAAACCACAGCGTTAAATTGTAGAAAATGTTTATTAAATTTGATATTTTTTCATCCTTATATGTCACATATTTACATTTCAAATGCCTAAAACATTTACAAATAGGGAACCAAAAAAGTATGTATGCAAATGCAAACCATGATATCCAGAAATGTCAGATGATAAAAAATTAGCATTAATAATGTAACTTATGACACTTTTGGCATGAAAATGCAACAAGCAGTTTGCGTTTTATAATACAGAACAGTGTTCTCGTCACGACTTCTGTTACATGAAAACAAACCCAGTATGATTCAGTGGCTATTTCACATTTAACTCTGAATGCTACAATGGCAAAAATGCTACATAGTTCATGGAAACAGCTTGAAATCATAACAGTTATGGCCTTTTCAGTGACGGAGGGAACAGATCCAGCGCGTGTGCTACACATCGTCCTTTGAATCCAAACTTTAGCTTATCATATATGCAAAGATAGAAAGAAATATTTGGCTGTGTGATCCAAAGACTGTTTATTGGTTTATTTTTCATTTCTTTCTAGAAAACTGTTGGTACGAGCTTATGATGATAACAGTACATGATTCTGAATGGAAGACGTACAAATGCTCAAACAAAATAAGGCCACATTTAGCTCTGAACATAATTAAGACCAAACAAAGTCACTTCTAATGTTGCAATTTCCGAACTTTGTTGCAACGAACCATACATTTCTAGGCAGCTGAGACTGAATCTGCTAAATGTCTGATTTGTGGTTTATGTAAATTAAATAAAACATAACAGCTATACAGAGTCTCAAATATCAACTGCGGGCCTTAATACAACCACAGCATTTACTACAAACTCAAAAAGCATAATCCTGTAATCTTTCAATGTTTACAATGAGAACCCCTGTCAGTCCAGGGTTCAAGAGCCAAAACGAAACAAACTGCAGGTCTCTGTAAACATTCAAGTTAATTTGCCAACGATTTTTTTCTTGTTTTTTTATTCTTTTTTAAGCACTAAAAAATTATATACTTTTCTTATTCTATACAGCAACGTAAAACTGCCAGCTTGATCCAAGAGCGAAGAAATCAATCATTATGGTTACATAATACAAAATATCCTTTTAAAATATTTAAAATATACTTTTATTTTATACATTATGCAGACTGGCTAATTTCAATGATAACAAAAATAAGAATTCAGTGAAATGCCATTTTTTTTAAATAACATGGACGACAATAAGATCGGGAAAAGCGAGCGAGAGAACACACACATGCACACGCACATGCGACACACTCACACATGACTTTAAATGCTCTTTTGTGAGTGACATTTGAATAGATGAACTTCCTGTTTCTGAGACTTTCTACAGCCAATGAGCTTTTGGACAATATTGCTCAAGCTTTCATGCACTGTGATGTCATAAAGCATCACATCTCTCCAATCCATAACATACTGTTTCTTTAAATTAGCAATATTGTTCCATAGCTATCACACATTACCATATAGTATCTTTCACCTAAACTAATTCAAATCATTATATATCTAGACCTGACCTCTACTCTGCAACCATCTACGTTTTACCATTAGAATTATCTGTACACATTTAGCTTGTTCTTTAAAATACTCATGAGCATTTATTGCTTCCCGAAGTTACCTGGGGGTTTAGGGCACAGACACAGAAGTTTACAGTAGCTAACATGTGTCACTGTGTTCTTATTTGGACCCTGTTTGGAAAGTTTACATCGCCTGAAAATAGTTCCCTAATTCAAAATCACGCCTGGGTGAAACCTGGGTCATAAAACATTATTGAAGGTATTTGATATATCAGACAAACATTCAAAACATGATGCACATTTTAACACTTAAGATATCAAACATTTTGGTGGTGTGTCTTAAGTAAGTCTTTTTTAGGCTTATCGTTACTGGTGTTTTCAAAAAGGCCACGCGATAGCTAAAAATTCTCCTTGAATCCAATCACGATAAAAATATGTTAACAAGGTGCTTTTTAAAGTTGATACATCAAATACTGAAACGCTCATTCAACCCAGGTCTCCCGCTGACCTGCTATACATCTCTGATTTGAATTGACGGTACTGTACAAAGCTCTCTGCTCTCACATGCGCATGTTACAGTGTGCTGAACAGTTCTGGCACTGTGGGTTCAAACCAAGAGCGAACCGAAACGGTTCCTGTGAACAATTCATTGGAAAATGAAAACCGTTCATAGCCACTGAGCAAAACGGCTCAGGAGACACAAACATGGTAAAAAAAATGAATAAACAAAAAAATTGAACAGTTTTCGCAAGACAGCCGTACCGCATTTGGTAAATTGAAAATAAACGAATATTAAAATGTAAAAAGCGCTTACAAAACATTCATGTCTGCTGAAACAAACACATTGGACAGAGAGAGTGACCACATCCCCAAAGCACTCCACAAACGGACCACGTTTCAACAAACGACAAGAGAGTTCCATGATGTTAACAGAGGCTAGACCAGAATGGGAGGTTAGGAGTAGAGGCTGCCCCACAAGCTAGTTTTTTGAAGGACTGATGAATTTATGGGGTATTATGGGGTGGATTAAATGGGTTAAGGTACTGCTTGTCTATAGGTGAGGTTGTTTCACTATGTCCTAAGCAGGTAAAGCAACAAACTCTTCCAAGTTAATCGATAAATTGATAGTTTACTTACACCTGATAGTTTAATGATTGGCTGAGATTGTGTCACTTCCTCCAGCATGTTCACTTTCAGTGACAACGGTGCAAAGATTACTTTGCACAAGGAATTTGTCGTGTTATCCTACTTAGAACACAGTGTAAGCATGAGGTTTAGCTTAAAGACAGAAATGATCGCAATGAAGTTTAAAGAGCACTGAGAAACTAACATATCAGTGTCCCAGCTAACAGGAAATGTTCTCAATGTTGGCTAACGTTCTCTAAAGTTCTCTCTCAAATTTCTCAAAAAACGTTCTTGCGACAAAACTTTTTTAAATGTCATATCCTATTAAGTTGTTAGTGGAATGTTTTAAAAAACATTACAATATTAAAAAAGTTTGAAAAACGTTCTTATGACTAAGCAATAATGATAATACAAAACACAAAATTACATTTTGAACATTCCTTCGAAATAAATTTTTAACATTTTAATTACTTAATGGAAATGTTACGGAAACATTCTTCCAACCTAAACTTGTTAGCTGGGGTGGGGTCATACATAGCGACTGCTCAGTAATACGAGTCCAATGTAAAAGGATTTATAATGGTTGAAGTGTTTAAATTACAAAGTTAATCACTTGTTGGCACAGGAATTAAGAAGTGCAGCACAAGATGCTGAATACAGAGAGACAGGATGGTATTAATATGAATGAAGAGGACATACACAAATAGCCATGTTGCAATATGTTCCCACAACATTGGAGTGCAGAGTTAACACTGTCGAGACGAAGGAGAAATTAGTAAGATGTAAGCAGGTTAGTGAGATAAGAGGTTACGTGAAAAGACTGAGCTCTCACAGAAATGTGATGGGGGAGAAGGAACATGCAAATATGTGAGGAAGAGAATTGTTGGAGGTTGTGGAGTTGATTGTAGCTGGTTTAAACTCCATTGTCATACCTTTCGAACAGTCTGTAGTTTCATACAAAAGACAGAGAAGTTGGTTTTTGTGTCTTGGCAACACAATGTTTTTTCATTGCTGTTGAGTTATGCACCAACTGATATTCAATAAACCGACCTTTACGAACTTTGCTGGGGAGAAAAGGGTGACAAAGGTGAGAATTGACAAAAAACAGGACATGACAACAGTAACAAAATGGGGGGGGGGCTTTGTTGGGAACTTGCCTCCATCTGGCAGTGGAACAGCAACACTTAGAAAGCCAGCAGAGCTGGAACAGAGTGGACATGGAGTTGATACACAATGCTCTTGTCGGAGTAGAAGGCCATTTCAGATGTCTCGTGTGGAGAGGTGTTTAAATGTGTTCTGGATGCATGCGAGTGCTTGCATATATGAAAATGAGTATCTGTGTGTCTGTTTGCGTACATTTATGCGTGAATGTAAGAATGTATCTGTACGAGCGTTTTTCAAAAATTAGCATATTGAGATGCACCTGTGTTTCTGTTTCTAACAATAAATGTGTGTGTATGTGTGTGTGAGTCAATGTCTGAAGATGTTTCAATAGCATATGAAGATGAAGGCATTTAACAGACAGCCAGGTCACAGTGCTGGAGGCTGGCCCTTCGTTGGATGACCTCTGACCTCTAGGGTTCAGCTACGACCTCTCTGCCTGGCTGGGCTCTTGGGACTCTGATAATGAAAACAGAACAGAAAACATCCTGAAATAACATAAAGTGTCTAGTAAATAAAATAAAGACAAATGGTTTATTAGTCCTAAAGGTGCTTGACTAAAGAAAACACAAACATTAGAATGAGATGGTATGATTAATTTAAACTGCATTTTGGGTCAAGTCTTGCAGGTAACTTTGAAAGCAGGGCTCCATCTACTGGCCATACAGCACTAACACAAGCACTAAACTAGGCCTGCATAAACAGAAGTTCAGTGGGAAGCTCAGCAAAGCCTCAAATATTTGTAAGAACTCAAATACCAAGAATTGCACTTTAACACCCCCTTACACTTAATTTATAATAACGATATTAGTTGTTCATGTCTGACAAAGGAAGAAACTTAGAGTAGGCAATTTCAGAAAGTCTAGCAAGTTAGTTTTAAGCCACGCCCTCCAGCACATGAACACACAGATGACAGGAGATTGTCTGCATGGGTGGCATGCAAATACACAATTTGACAGGCATATAAAACATCGAAGCATTGCACTTTCCACAGAAGATATAAATACCTATAAATATATTTAAATATATAAATATATTTAGAACACTTAGTGATTTCTGTCGGGATGTGAACCATTTATGTACATGTCAACTCCACCAGAAATGATAGATAATCAAAAGTAAACATTCTACAAAACAATATCTAGACAGTGCCTTTTAAGTTGTAAGTTCATTCTTTATCAGCCATGTTTTGAGGTAAAACCAATACAGATTTTAAGTTAGTAAGAAGACACTCATACACTTAGGCTCTATGTTCCATCAATTTAGTTAGCAAATTAGTGAATTAACCTTACCACCTTGTAAATGTAGCCTTTATATTCACATGAAGGCTACACTGCATAAAACTAAACAGCACAATCGATCACTACACTACACAAATGACACTATTAAACACCATCCACAACACATATATGATGCTTTCATTTTTTCTCACCTTTTAGAGTTGTCTGATCATTTGTAGTTTCTTTAGGTTCATTGATAACAGCAGGAAGGGCATCTTCCTTTGTGATGTTTAACGGTTCCTGTGGTGCAGGAAGGGAGCAGTCTTCCTCATTCCCAAACTCTCCCCACCTCGCCACACCCTGCAGCCCATCCCAAGAGTCTGAGCTACGGAGGCTTAGGCGTCTCATTCGTGAGAGTGTGTCCACCTCCCTCATGCGGGCAAGCCTCTCTTCTGAGCCATGCCCAGGTGGGGCTATAAAAAGAGCCTCTATTCTTTGGGAAAGTCCACGGCTGCGTCTCTCTAAACTTGAACCCTTACCTTCATCTGGACTTTGACCCTGCACCTTATCATTGCCTTCACTGGCATAATCTTGTTTATGCTGCAATTTATCCGTGCTAGATGCTGGACTGCTATGATCTTCACCAGGGCTAAGCATTTTCTCTTTTGTGTCTGAAGCCTCTTCTTTGTCACCAGCTTCTTTATTACTATCCAACTCCCAGTCTGAATCATCTGTGCCTCGTCTGTCTATGCCACACCCACGCCAACCCCCCAGACCACGTTTTTCACAGCCTCCTTCCTGACTATCACTGTCTAAACCCCACCCCTCACCCCCAATACCCCATCGTTCAGCATCAAGAGACCGCCTCTCTCTGGACCAGAACCCACCTTGGCCTAAACTTTCCCCCTCCCACCCACTTTTCTCCCAATCCAAGCCTAGAGACAATCTACGATTAGTGTAAGGTAACACAGAGAGGGGAAGGTGTTCTGGTGGAAATTCAGGTCGTAACTCTGGATCCAGGCCTGAATGGGTCCACATAGCAGCCTTATTTGCCCTCAAAGTCACAACTGGTTCTTTCTTTGCCTCTGTGATCTGATTGGTATTTTGTTCAGTTTCTTCATTCTTGGGGTCTTTCTGAGCACATTTCCTTTGCTCTGTTTGCGTTTTCTCCCCAGAGGTGTCCTTTGCTCCAACTTCCTCTATCTTTTTAGGGTGCTGACTTTCAAGTGTCTCAGTTTGCTCTGTTTTTTTCTCTTGTACTTCTGAATGCTTCTGCTCAGCAGTTGCAAGATCATCTTTCGAATTAGTCTCTAAAACTTTGCATGCTTCATTCTCAACTGACTCACTGCCAGGAATGTCTTTATCACCATTAACGTTTTTTGATTCATCATGGTCTTCTGCTGAACTCTCTCCTGTAATCAGAGTAGCAATATGCTTCTCAGCTAATGATAACTGCATCTGCCAGTCAGCAGGTACCTCTGGATTAGCCTCTAAACCTGCCTTGTCTCCAACAGGCTTTCCAGTTGCAATGCTACAAAGTACACCCCTATTACTAAGGAATCTGTTAGACTGGCTTGTTACCCTCCTGAAGCCCAAGCTTCTTTCTTCTCTGAATAAAGAGAGTGGCTCCTGTCTCACCTCTAATGCTGAAGAACAACATGGCTGCTCTGAATCTATGGGAGTCCTACCAGGTATGGGGATATGCTGAGGGGTTTCGATGCTCATGGCACTTCCTGGTTTGGATTTGACAGAAGCTCGGCTAACAGCTCCAGATTCACGGGCCATTTGGAGAGTTTGACAGATGTGCTCATAGTCTGGGGGACTGGTGAGAGTGGAGGCATCTTGCATGGGCTGTTTGTCTGCCCATGGGATCTCTGCTCCCATGGAAGAGGTGGAGGACGTGTGTGCAGCCAAATCATCATCTCTTTGGGTCTCTTTGGAGGCTATCATTTCCAGTTTCACTGATCTGCAGGCTTTGCGTTGTGTTATCTGGGACATAACTGTCTTGTAATCTCTGAAACCTGGTTCTGGAGGGGGAGGAGCAGGACAAATCTCCTCTCTCAGCTGTTTGCTGAAGCTCACACTCTTCCCAGTTGATGGTCGGGAAAAGGCACTCTTCACCTCCCTATATTCTGGGTCACTTCCAGGCACCAAGCTGGGACGAAGTGTGGTTGCAGGAATAACAAGTGGATCTGTAGATAGCCTAGATTTGATACGGTCAGGGATTTGCATGGAGGAACGGTTGGTAGGGTTAGGAAGGTTATTGCTGGCAGTGCTCAGCTCCATTATATCTTTGTAGGCCTCATTAAGATCCTCAATGCACTGGTCCACGCTAGGCCGCTTACCTGCTTGATCTTGCACCTCTTTATTGATGGTTTCAAGCTCCTCAATGGCATCCCAAGGTCGCCGGCTCACTGGCTTCAGCAAAAACTGACCAAAGGCCTCTGGGTTTGGGCCTGTGGCTGACTTTGCCCCTTCAGTTTGTTCTGATGGTGGGGACTGATGTGGGGGCTGTGTTGGTGGAGGAGGTGGAGGTTGAGATGGAGGCTGGGTTGGAGGTGGCGGAGGAGGGTGTGGTGGAGGATGTAATGGAGGTCTGTGAGAACCTGTGCTCTTGGAAAAGGTACCTGTCCGTGAAAAGGCGCTGTTGCTGGATGGTTTTAGACTTTTCTGTCCTTTCATAGGATACCCGTAGGGGGTGCTGGGGTCAGGAGCTCCTGAAGTTGGTGGAGCTGCTGTAGCTGGTGGAACTGATGAAACTGATGAAATCGATGAAGCCGATGGAGCCCCAAGGGGCCCTGGGGCAGCCCCTGGAGCCACCGTTGTACTTTCAGCAGGTGCTGGTACCTCTGGGGCAGCAGGAGCATCTTGTGCTTCTGTGTTTGTAGGACCTGGGTTTGCATTACTCTTTGTGGGCTCAGGACTTGTCTGGGTCTCCTGATCACGATACTGGTCACCAGGCCAAGCCCCAGAATACCGCCTGAGCTCATCATGTGGATTTGGTTTAATAATCCTGGAGCGTGAACTTCTTCTGCGGTGAGCTCTCCTTGTGGCTATGGTACTGCACCCACTGCCTAGTGTGAGTGCTTGTAGCTCCAAGTCAGTAGAGGTGGTGGATGTGCTTTTGAGGCTTTGGTTTGGCAGGGAGCCAAGAGTGTTGCTGTTCTCACTGGAGGAGCTTGGTGGAGGAGGAGGAGGAACTGGGGGAGAATCTGGTTCTTTCTCTTCATTGTTGTTTTGGTCTCTAGATTTTGCACTGGACTGTGAAAGTGGCACAGACACAAGGCAGAAAATAGTTTCACTCAGTTTCTTTTTCACACTCTTTTTCTCTGGTTCTTGGACTGGTTCTGTCTTTACAGTTGAAACACTCTCAGAGGAACCTTTATCCATGGATTTTTCAGCTTTTCCTGACTTGTCAGACTTCTCAGCTTTTATCTGGTCTATACTGCAATCTGCTTTTGCCTGCTTGTCAGCTTTATTCAACTTGTCACCAAATTTGTCTGATTTACTCTGTTTTTCTAACATTTTATCTGCTTTAAGTTGCTTTTCTAGAATTCTATCTATTTTCAAGTGCTTTTCTAGAAGCCTTTCAGCTTTACTTTGCCTGTCTGAAATTCGGTCTGTTTTTACTGGCTTTTCAGGCATCTTTTCAGCTTTGATTTCAGGCTTAATTTGTTTGTCTGTATATCTGTCAGCCTTGACTTGATCTGGGTTTTTGTCTACTTGTATATGGTCAGTTAACCTTTCCACTTTTATTTGTTTGTCTGTAAATCTGTCTGATTTGACTTGATCTGTTGGCTTTTCCAATTTGATCTGTTCTGTAACTCGATCTGTTTTCACTAGCTCTGTTCCTTTGACTTGGTCTGTTCTTATCTGTTCTCCACCTCTGTCCACTTTGACTTGCTCTGTTATTTTCTCAACCTTGATCTGGTCTGCAACTCTGTCTGCTTTATTCTGCTGGTCTGTCCCTCTGTCATTTTTAACGATTGGCTGCAGGGGTCTGGCCTGAAAGGCTGCTGGGTACTTGGCACAGCTCTGATCAGGTGCTACACTGTCACTGCCTTTGTTCATCCCTTTGTGCCAGCGGTTAGCATTCTCCTGTTCGTTGAGAGGTGGTTTGTTAGTGTCCATGCTAAGACTCTGTCCCTGTGATGGGAGAAAGGCACTATCATGTGTGGATTGTCCTAAAGATGCAGCGCAGGGAAGCTCTTTGTTGACATGTCGGATCTTGTCCGCGTCTGTGAGCGAGTTTCCACAGGGCCCCCCTGAGACGTGTCTGATACGCGGGTCGTCAATAGGGACATACTGGACAAGTCCCGGACGGCTTGGTACAACAGGCCCTGGATGCACAGGCCTTCGCGGAACTACTGCCATGCTTCGGTCCTCACGCCGTTCTGACCACGACAATCCTGAAGCCCTGGAAAACCACTGGCCCATCTCTGCACTTACAGGCTCACGCTTCCATCGAACAAGTGCAGAGTCTGCTCGATAGTTTTGTCCACTCCTGGGTGGCAGGAATCTCCTGTAAGAGGGAGGTGGGATGTAACCAGGTGGCTCCATGCCAGTCAGTTCATGATAAAACAGGTCTGCCCTATATGCTTCTGGTCTCAGAAGTTCTGCACTTTGGGAGTAACAAATGGACCTGTCTCGAAGCAGTTCTGAGCTCTGAGAGTAACAAAGTGATCGGTCCCTTAGCAGGTCAGCACTATGCGAGTGGGTGAAAAAGCGATCTCGCAGCAGCTCTGCACTTTGTGAATGACTGACAAATCGGTCTCTTAGTGGTTCAGCACTTTGAGAGTGGCTCATCAGGCGATCTCTGAGCGGTTCTGCACTCTGTGAAAAGCAAATGGACCGATCTCTTACAGGCTCAGCACTCTGAGAATAACAACCAGACCTGTCTCTGACCGGTTCAAAACTCTGAGTGAAGCACACTGAGCGGTCTCTGGGTTTGGACACAGGTTCAGACGACAGAGTTTCCCAGCTCCCCCTGTTTTGCTGGTGAGTCTCATAAGACGGAGGTTTGACGGGGCGGCTAAACCGTGGCTTTGGTACAACTGCAGCAGGGCCGTGACTTTGTGTCTGACCACTCCACCTCTCCGCTGCTGGCCATTCGCTGTGGTATCTACCATATGGAGCAGAGCTGCTGCTTCTTTGTGCAGGGGGCTGATTGGGGGCACCAGTTTGAGGCAGTTCTCCATAGTGTGGATCCTCAGGGGAAAGGACTCGAGGGAGTGACTGGGACTTTGCTCGCACTGTAGCAGATACACTGCCCTCTGCTGGCCGAAGGCGGTGTTGCTGATCCTGAGACCAATGTTCAGCCTCACCATCTGACAGCTGCCGGCCCAAGCCCACTGCAGGGCGCCATTCCTCTGTACCTAGGCTCTGGCATTTCCGCTCCCCAGTCACACGCAGAGTCTCTGGGCCGGAGTCTGTTTGTTCCCGTATCCATGGTCCTTCCTCCCACCGTGCCAATGGCCTTTCAGCTCTCAGCTCCTCCACAGCTAGCACTGGGCCTCGCCACAATCCTCCAGACACTCTGAGCTCCCTGGGATCAGCATAGTCCAACAGAGCACTAAAGTCCTGTGCCCTCCTTCTCCAGAATGAAATCTCTCTCTCATCTGCATGTTCAGAGAACGTCAGACTGGGAGCATCATAGAACCTAGCAACAGAGACAAATATAGATCATTAATAAAAGCAGACCTTGTACTGCTGAATGTACAAGTGATGAACTGAATAGTGATGAACTGCTGAATGAACTGCAATCCACAACTTTACTATGTTTTTTTTTTAAAGGCATTTGTTGTTCCATTACCACTGATGTCCCTCTATGGACGCCAGTGATAATGGAACGACAAATGCTTTTTAATTATTAAAAAAACATTTTCTGTGGTACTTTTTCAGGAGGTTTAAAGGAACACCCATCTATTTTAAATGACAGATATTAAGACAGCAAATAGCATATACATTATATATAAGTGTACAAATACACTTACTGAGAACATTTAGAAAACATTTGACTGTGACAGTGAGAAAGAAGCAGCAAACATTCTACAATGGACAATCACAGGAAAGCAGCACGTATGTTTTTACACTGTTGAGCCATGGCTGCTCTGACATGACAACATGCTTGTTTTCTATTCGCTGTGAACGAACGCAATCAGCATTCCGGCATGTGATACACTGTTACCCACGATTGTGATTTTGTTTAAATACATTTATGCTGCCTCTGGGTACTAAAGAGTCTGGGTACAGACACTTTGTCTCTTTGTCACACATGTCACTTAGACGTGGCTTCTATGTAATGTAGAAACTAAATTTAACCATAATGTAATTGACTCATAATGCCGTGAGGGAATGCGGGGGTGTCCCCTAAGCCAGTGGTGCATTATTCATTGACTTTGTCGATTTCAAAACACAAGGGGAAACAACAGCTAATAGCTAATTCCAGCAAATCGGCAAATATCAGATATACTGGTCTACTGGTTCCATTAGTGAACTGAAATTGATTCAAGTATGAAACATTTAGGGTCCCATTTTGACACTGGGGTCTTAGGTGCTGTGCTATGTGATATGTTACATGCACATTGTGATTAGGCAGGGAAAGAAGAGCTAGCATTTAAAAAGCATTGTCGAAACTGCATGTAAAATGAATGGGTTGGGTGATTTAATGTTCTGCTGTAAATCTAGATTTAGGACATGCACTTTAAAAACACCTTGGCGTGGATTCCCCAAATTGCAAATGCACAAGCTGACATTAGTTGAGAATAGACACAGTCTCTCTTATCTAAAGCACTAATGCATTTCCTGCAAAAATAGCATATTATTAAAACTGTAGTTCGTTTCAGCACAAATAATTGCATGAGACGTAGCACAAGCTCACAACATATGCTTGCATGTACAGAGGGTATGAAAATAGTCTACATTAAGCTTTGATAACAGGCTACTAGGGCTGCACAATATAGGGAAATTATCTGAATATTGCTAATGCGCATATTGCAATATGCATATCGCAAAGGTTTGTAATAACGAAATGACTGTATAGATACAGCTTTAGGTTGATGCTGATAGCAGAAAGACTGGTACACAAATGTTATTTAGGATAAAAGTGTGTGCATGACAGCATGCACATGCTCTGATGTAGGCAAAACAATGAACAAGCCTCATGGTACTCTCATAGCACACTAATCTGAGAAGATGAGTCAGCCCGAAGCACCCGCAGCAACCACAGATCTTTTTAATGTTCTGCAACAGTGAAACATTCCTGTTTACTTTCCGAAGTTGTGGTGATGTTTTCTCTCTTGCAGAAAGCATATGTTGGTTATATAATTTTCTGCTTTTAAATATATCTTAATATAATTTAAAGGTAGGGTAGACAATTTCGGCTCCAAATAGCAAGCTAGCTTTAAAAGCATAGCTTTAAAATCATTGCATTCTGACTGAATGCAGTGATTGGACAAACATTTGACGCTCTTTTCACAAAAGATATATACATAAATATATTTAGAGCACAGTTATGTACTGATTGGTATCAGGATGTGATAAGACTTTCAAGCAGCGCAACAAAAAATGTTTTGAATCTTTCCTCTCTTCAAATTGTTGGGTTTTTTTAACAAACTTTAAGCATTATCGAATCGTATATCACGAGTTATTGCATATCGCATTGCGTATCACATTGCATATTGTATTTTCCATCTATATCATGCAGCCCTACATGCTAACAATATCTTTATCACGTGGCCCTCATAACATGTGACCCTCATGACACTTACCCACTGTCTGTAGCCAGAGAATCTCCCAGAGATTGCAGGTCACCAAGGAAAGCAACAGGGACCTCCAATCTCCTTTGAATTCTGTCATGGCCCTCGTTAATGTTGTTGTTGTTTTCCGGATAGGCCTTCACCGGCGCCGGTCTGTACCCCCCAGTGCCCGCTTCCGTCCTGCCGTCTGCTCCTCCCTCTGCTGTCCCGAATCCATTCAGCACACCACCAGCACCACCGGCAGCACCAGCACCACCCGCAGGCCGGTTCTCTACGTTGTCACGGCGACATTCGTTGTTTCGATTGTCAAAAGGCGCAGAGGAAGCAGATGAGGCAGGGCCACTCCTGGGCAGTTTGTATCCATGAGAGATCAGCAGGTCCTCCACACTGTACATGGTTAAGTGTGTGTGTATGGACAGTGTTAGAAAGGGAGGTTAAAGTGTGTGTGTGTGTGTGTGTGTGTGTGTGTGTGTGTGTGTGTGTGTGGCCTATGGGCAGTGCTGGTGCAGCAGGCAGGGACACAGCTGCTCAGCAGAGGCCATCACTGGAGAAAGAAAGAGAGAGACAGAGAGAACATTACACTCACTCTAAAACAATAAGCATCTGCTCTGCAGAGTCTCACCATCTTCTTGTTTGGGCACATGAAAGTTTAAACCTACTTATAAATGCAACATTTATTCCATAGATTCTGTGTGACCACACCCTATCAGCAAATGATACGAGCAACAAACTAAATGTTTAAGAGGAAACTCAAAGATTAACCTTAACTTCTTTAATCTAGAGCAATTTGTTTTAATATTAATATTCATGCATCAAAAGGGTGATTTTGATTTTTCAGTAAGAACCGCATTGTTAAACAAACAGCCATTAAATCAAAATGGTTAACGTAATACATATAAAAACAGTAAAATTACATTGTGCGTGTCGGAGCACAAGAATCACGCTTAATCATTTTATTTAGTTACATCAATATAAGAAAACACAGTGAATTGATTCATCAGAATGGACGGTGTGAAATGAATCACATGTACTCGAGTCAAACTGTGTTTCTGCTACTACTGTTTAAAAATAAAGTACGGTTTCTTATTTCTGCACTCCGAGCGGCACCAGATGGATTGTAAAAGCTAATAACAAACACTCCCCGACCGCCAGCGATCAGACAAACAGATAATCTGGGCCAAAACTGGCCACTGGTTAAGGCAGAAACTGACACGTCAGGCTGGGTAGGATGACCACTGTATACACTTTCCTGAGGAATAAACCTACCAATTGCTTACGTGTCTGCTGGGCTATGAGAAAGTATTTTAACATTAAAGAAATGACGTACTTCAGCTTTAAATCAGAGACACTATTAAAACATATTAAAGCAGCTGTTTTAATGCAGGAAGGACTGTGTCCTTACAAAGCTTAATGGCCAATTAAAAGTGCTTGAAGATTTCTGAAATATTCAAAAGTTGCATAAAAATCATCACTAATTTAATGTGATTTTTCAGTATATTCTACATTCACCTATCCTACCACAGTCTGTACTGTATTTTCTAATACAGTAAAACAAAATAAAAAAACATTCAGTTGGGAAAATTAATTGGGGGAAAAAAACGGCAACAACAAAACATTAAAACTTGCAACAGCGCTATCAAAAGAAGTACAGAAACTGCCAGAGATAATGTTTAGCAACAAACATGTATGTTTAATATACAATATTAAAGATTAAGGATCACATACATACCTAAAACATTGAACTTATGTTTATATTTTTGTAAATAATCATATAAAATACTTCCTCTGCTGAGAAAACATGGTGATTTGACGTAAAGGAACCACACATTGGCACTAAACAACAATAGCAGTAACACTGACCCCGCCGGTGACCCTTACTCGACCCTGAACCATGCTTCATTGAAAACAGGGACAATGACCTTGACTCTTACTCTGTAGAAGCTCTGTGCATGTTTACACACCCATGTGTGTATGTGTGTGTGTGTGACTGTCTTAACCCGGGCTTGTTTTCTTGAGTTATACTCAGATTGATTTGATGAGTGGCATCGGTCAGGCTGAACTCACAGCGAGACGTGCAGTACCGCCAGCTATGCTTGAGGCTTCAGCTAGAACCGTCTCTAACTAGGCAGATGTCTGCTTAACATCCCTGCACTTTTCCTAGTCGACACACACACGCACCTGACCTCTGTGTGACCTCTGCCAAAAATGTGTGCATGCTTTTGCCTGCGCTTACAGTGAGATGCCAGATTAAACAATGTGTCATTTATAATGTGCAATGAAACTTTCTGCACAAAATAACATAAAATATACATACTTGCTGCCAGTTTGCTCATTTGTCTGTTTTGGGTGTCTGTGTGCTTGATTATCTTATTTTAAGGTGCGGACTCTGAAAACGTCTGATACTTTAATAACCAATGTAAAATTCTCAGTGATGAAATTACAGCGAGCTTGAAAATACATTTCCCTGGCCAGCTATAACTGCGATTGGTGTGCTATAGGAGTGACATCATCGCCGTGAGCAGCCAATCACATCCATTTATATGTGACCACACATTTAGCTGTAATCACTGCCAACTACAATCTGGACTAAAATAAGGCTAAATAGAAATAAACACACACAAACACATACACACACACACACAAAATGCTGATGGCTACACAGTTCTCTCCTCTAACTGCCTATGACACAGTTAAAACTAGCCACCTCCCTCCAGAACTGCATTCTGAACAGTGTGAATGTGAAGCAGGCATCACAACAGGGTGATTGTTTTTGGACAGGAGTTTCTCACCCATATTCAATGGTAAAGATCAGGGAAGAGCAACAGCAACAGTCAGAAGTGTGATCTGACCATGACAACTGCTGTCAATGCTAGCACATCGGTGTTGCTGGGTAGAAAAGGGGCTGTTGCTGCCTCATGTTGATTGAATATGAGAGTGCTACAGCATCACCACTGGAATGGAGGTGCATAATTACAACAACTGACTGTATCCCAGAGGAGATCTTCAGAAAATCACTGATATGACAACATTCATCAGATCAAGGGCATAATCCCTCCATTCTGAGGTCTTGTGTCATACTCATATATCAGTTTATTCCCACTAACAGACATTATATACAGACATGCAACACAATTCTTTTTCTCCTAGATAAGACTTAATTTAACATTTCTCATTAAAGCAACTGTGAGTGAACAGAAAGTGATGCTACATTTAAAGCTAGCGTGACAAATTCTCACCACGACTGTGTATGCAGCATAAGCGTAATGTCTTTAAATAGGTAACATGACACCACAAATATCTCTCCATTATATTTTAAAGGCAAACACACGCTCGCAACATAAAGACGGGCTAAAGCTTACACGCCTAGTTCACATCTTGACAACTGCAGTGTATTTTAAAACGCACACAACATCATGCACACATCCATATGAAATCTCTTCATTTAGAAGCATTGTTTCTCCTGCAGCAATGAGATCAAATGGAGAGCACGTTTTGAAAATGGACATTTAATTGTTTTTCCTGAAAAAAAAAAATACAGCAGTAATCTCAAATGTATGAGTTTAAGAAGAGACCTCAATAGTGCCAAACTCAGCTCAGATACCTGCAATTAGTCAGGAAATGTTGGAATATGAACATTTTTTCTCATCAAATGTATCCAAATGATCTAAACTGTGCCATCCACATTATAGTTTTAAAACCGTGTTTTCTACAACAGTCTCATTTGTGTCTCTGTGTTTTTCTTTCTCCCACAGAGTTTTACGAAGAAACGTCTGAGACAAAGTTGACTGAGCTTTGAAAGAGCAATCTCGGAGCAATGAAAATTTCTCTGCACACACACACACACACACACAGCTCTCTAATACAATATAAGGACCAGGCCCTGTTCCAATCTCTAGTGTAGACAAGACAGGTAGCTTCTGTCAGCATACAAGCCGGTGAGAAAATCCATCACTCCTCCATCACTTTTACACAGAACAACTGAAGAGGCTCCGATCAGTGACTATGAAATCAGGAGCATGTGAATGAATGAAGAACTTGCGACAGAGGTGGAAACCTGAGTAACACCCAAACGCATAAACCCATTGCTCCCACGAACGCGGATCTTCATATTAAAGCAAGTGGAGCAACTCAAATGCAATTTTCCCCCCGCACTTGTTTCATTTCGCCGAAGATCTCCACTGCGCCACAAACACACGCAGCTCCGCGTACAGGCGCGTAATGTGACCTACAGCATCAGCATCAGCAGCATCAGCATCAGCAGCATCAGCATCAGCATCAGCAACACAAACGTGCTAAGCTGGCAAAGCCATACTGCAGTGTGTGCCACCGTATCCATCACAGGCCGCTTAAAAGAAGCTTTAAAAGTCGGAAAACGACGCGTCTAGCCGTGCCAAATAGCGCACGCATAAGCAACGCAACGCAACGCAGGTGCACAAATCACACTGCAGAAAGTAAGCGCAGAAAACGCGAACAGACCTGTCATGATCCCGTTGCGTTTTTGCATATTCCTCCCATAGCAACACCAGCACGTAAACGGCCTAGACTCGCACCTTCAACCCGGTGCTCAGAAAGCGCAGGGAGACGCTTTCTTTCTCCAGCACCGTTTGCAGATGCGTCTCAAGCTGTGTGTTTATGAAGCAGCGCTGTGCCTTCAGGGGACAGCGCACATGCACACGCATCTACCGCTCCTTAAGAAAATGCGTGCATGCACAGGCTGCGGATGCGCGGTTGCGGGTTCGAGCCGCGCGACGCTCGCGTGCCATGTCGATCCACACGCCTTACCTGGTGCTTGTTTGGCGCGGCCGTCGCAGTTCGCCTGCGCGCAGCTGCAAGAACCTTCAGCCGAGCATCCCTGCAGCAGCGGGCCGGTAACAACGCGGACTCTCCTGCTCACCGAGCGGAGGGAGGGGAAAACAGCGCTGGCGCAATGGTTTCTCCCAAAGTGTGCGCGAAGTTTGTTTCCCGTGCCGTTCTCCTAATCGACGCGTCGACGTCAGAAATCGCGGCGCGATTTGACGCGGAGCGGAGCGCCGGACGCGGAGACTGCCATGGTGGCGAGCGCGCTCTGATGTCAGACCTGCCGCTCCACGGCGCGCTGGAGAAGATCTCCGGTTATAATAAGCTAGAAGTGTTTCAGCCTGGTGACGGAGTGCAACGTTTTTATTCTGTGCAAACTTTCTATTGTCCAGGTCGTTAGAAAGGAGTGCTTTAAAGAGCCCCAACATGCCCCATAAACCTTAAAGTTGCATCAGGAACCTTTTTTATATACACAAACAAACACCTGAACCATTTTAGGAACCAGGACAAAAGTAACAATAGTTCTTTTCTCAACATTTGCATTGAAGCACATCTGCTTTTGTCTAAAATCACTCACAAGGCACTCAGTGTCAAGTTTATAGACACCCGGAATGGACGCCCTTGACTTTGACCTTATTTTAATACATTTCTTCTGAGTTAAGATACGGAAATGTAACTTACGGTGCTGCTTATTTTTAGGAGTGTTTACATGGTGTTAATGAATCATGTTCATTCAGGAATCCCTTGGATTGGTAAAACTACACCATAAAATAGTGTTTCATCTGAACTATCTGAACTTTACACAGGCCTGAGTTAAGGCCTGTCGACACGGTCTGAAAGTATCTGGGTGTGTGTGTCTTACTCAAGCCATGTTGTGCCAGTGTGTGACCGTACACAATCTCCAGCTCTTCTGTGCATTTTATGCATTATATACATTCAGGGACCAGCCGTGCACAAACACACGGATACACACGCAAACCACTCCTTACCATGAAACACTGACCTAGAATTCCTGGTGCTTTTGATCAGATCCGCACGGTATGAGCACTATCCACAGTGACAGAGAGAGAGAGAGAAAGAGAGAGAGAGCCTATATGTTGTTCACATGCAGTCTCCCTCATAAATCACCCAGCTTCACACATGACTTCTCAAAACACCCTTGTTTCACACATTCTATGAATGATGTGCCCTATAAATTTAACTCTGACTGAAGATAAAGATGCTCGTCTAATGAGCGTGTGTGTGATTCTGCAGGACGATTCAGGATAGAAAACGTCACAGAGAGGACTGCAGCGTTACTGACAGCTGAAAGCAGGTTCCAAATTAGCCCAAATATTTAATAAACAAACATCCAAAAGGCAAAGAATGAGCAGAACTTTGTGAATTACAGGCGATGTTATTCTGCAGAGCTTCCTGCGGAGTTCTGCAGGCACAGGATCCGTGTGGGCCTGGATATAAGCCTTTCAAAGACAACCCTGCTGAGCTTTGGGGCTTACTACAGATCTGTAGGTCTGTTACCATGTAGAATAGTGAAATGATGAATCTGTGCACTAAGCCACACAATAATCACTGCCCTCTATTGGTACTGCCAGGCATTGCAGTCGATTAGCTCTGGACTGCAGAGCTGGTCATGAAGTAAGATTTTATAATATTACAGCTTGAAGGGAAAATGCAAACTCGTTTAATTGGTTTTAAATGATCAGTGTGATATAAAGCAGGAAAATGAAGCTGATATCGCGAAACAACACTGAAGCTAAATGACTGAACTCAGCAGTACAGAACGAACGAAAGAACAGAAGGGAAATGACAAAAAAGTCAGAAGGTCAGAGAAAAGTCAATAACTTAACATTTACCCATAATCCCACTGGGTTACGAAGAGGACACATTGGTGTATGTGAAGTACCCACAATTCCTGTGTCTTGTCTCGGATACAGGGACTGATTGGGAATATGAGTTTAATTCAGCCTGTTTTATTAGGATGTACAGTAAGAAATCAAGACTCAATCCCAGTTTGAATTCAAGCTGTACTATGTAGTATGTGAGATCTGAATAAGCATATGAGCATGCATTATTCTATTGGTTTTCGAAGTATGTTTTTTTTAATATTACCCATAATCTTTTGTGCTGTGGAAGAAAGGGCGTTTATACCATTCTTTGATGAACAATCTTATTTTTCAGTTATTTCTGATGACAAATGCTATTTTATGGCTACCATACTGCATGCACCATACACTCACAAAAGTATTTTCTGTTCTATCACAAGTGAGGTACATATTTTCAGTGTTTAGAAGTAAATTACAAACTGGAAAGTAGCCAAACAAATCAAGCCAATAAATCAGATCCAGAATTAAAAGCATTTGGATATGTAAAGGGCTTCTTGTTTTATGGAACAACTCCTTAAATTCCAGAATTCTGCTCTTTTCCAGTGTATCAGTTTACTTAATACTGAACTAGATAAGACTAAACTAGATTAAAATAGACTATCATTACCAGATACAGTTAAATTAAACATTCAGCTGTGCACAGCCTCCATCATATTCAGAAAAAACAGCCATTAAGGTGATGAATTGATTAGCTTTATTAGTATTAAACAGAATATAGTGAAGCATTAAACAGATATTAAAAAATGTCAACAGCAGCAAAAGCAATAGAGGAAACCCTGCATTTGTGCAGAGTTTGTGCTTATCATATGTGCTAAAGAGAGTCAAGTGGACTACAGATCTCATACAAGACAACACAAACTGAAACACATGGAGAAACACATGGAGCTGTTCTCACTGCCTAATAATGAAAACCAGAATCAATTCAGATTCACATCCGTCTGTTTTTAAATCACTGATACATCTAAGCAATGATTTTGTCTTTTGAATTGGGTACATTAAATTTAATTTGATTAACTTAATTTAATTTGGGGTACATTAAATTGAATTCAAAGTGTCTACAATAATATACTCAAAGGTTTTTGTTCCTAATAGGTCACATGACTGCTTGTTCTGTGTTAACACACCACACACACAGTACATCACTGAATTCTGCATAAACACACATCAGTGCACATTGCCCGGGAAAGCACGTTTTACACTAAGCGTCAAACTGCTGATTAGATTTCAGCATATTTTGTGTTAGTGTATGTAAATTGAATACATTAAAGGTCCAGGATCAGTCTGGCTTCATCAGCACATGATAATTAATATTAAAGTTCTGGCTCTGGATTTAAAACATAGCTTTTATTAAAATTATATTAGAACCAATTATATTAAAATTACATTATATTGACTTAGTAAAACTCAAAGACGGTCTGTAAATTTGTATCATTTTGCAAATGTTCAGTCCATTGCAGTCATGGCTTTAAGCAACACTGTGATATATCTATTTTAATATTAATAAGCAGAATAACATTTAAATATTCCTGTTGACTGTTGGAAACTGTCACCTACTAAAACCCTGTAATGTTTCGTTTAGTTAGTTTAGTTTATTCATTTATAAAGCATGTTTCAAAACAACCGAAGTTGCAACCAAATTGCAACCTGTAAGGCTGTAATCGCCTGTATTTTGCTTTTCTGCAACACTAACTGAGCAATGAGCTACTGCATCGTTGCCATGGACACATTATAATAACACAAGAAATGTGTTTCACATCAAGCACATGATGTTATTAAGGTCTATATCAACTTCATTTCAAAGCTGAAAAGATACAATCGCTTCACTGCGTCTAATCTCTCTCTTTTATTTTACTGTATAGATCCACTAACATGCCCTGACAGTAAAACTCAGCATCCAGAATGGCTTTCCCAAAATTCGGCAGTCATGAGCGTGTGCTAATTTTAACACTGTCTAACTCCTGAGAAGTTGATGCTAAACTCTGCTGTGATGTTGCAAACTGGAATGCATTGTCGCCATAGTAACACATTCACTTCTTTTCTCAGGTGCGTGTGAATCTAACCAATGTGGCTGTAAACAGCTTGCACAGACCTGTTCTCAAAGATTATTTTAAAAATAGTTCTGGTGTGTCAGATCTGCCAGAGCACCACTGACTGAACATTTTACAGGAAAACATTAGAAATGCTCAAGACCGATCATTTACTTTAATGGTTAAATCATGAAATCAGACACGTTATTACAAATTGTATTAAGCTGTTTACCTAGACAGCATTGTAAGGCTTCATAGGCACACATAGATGTGAAAGCTGTTTCAAACACTACGCAGTAACATTGTGTCTTATAATTCTTTTAAGCTACCTTGTTTTTATCTAAGGGAGAGGAAGTCTCAGAATACATTAGAATGAGGTCAAGAAAAATCCATTATAAACGTACTATATCCCAGCTATGCTCAGAACGTTGGTTAACGTTCTCTAAAAGTTTTCTTAAAGTTCTCTTCAAATCAGTCATTTATCAGGTTCCATTTCAGTTAAGATGATGCTGTAGAGGATGGCTTACTATGTTGACAGTAGACAGCATCGTTGGAAACGTCACAAGTTTAGAATCGACTGAAAACACAGCGAGGAGTTTTTCCCCTTTGGGGAAAGTATTCTATGCTAGGCATTAGCGACTATACACTTTAAAATCTAACCTGAAGAAGAAAGTTTGGACTGCTGAACAATCCAATGTAAGTTAAATGTACATAAATTGTGGGCTACTTTTCCATACCTTTCACATTCTTGTATCCTTTTAAGCCTCAGACTCTGATTGGTCAGTTGTGACACTGCCATTCTGCTCCCCTACAGCTGATTGGTCCTGTGTATTTGTAACTCCACCCACAATAAACGTTGGCCCATCTCCCTCCCTCACAGATTCTGAATCGTTGCTTTTCTCCGTTTGCTCGGTCAGATTAGGCCCCTCCCATTTCTCTTCATCAAGCCGACTGGAAATCGACCAATAGAGGTGAGCATCCAAACGAGCAGCAGCCAATGCCAGCTCTCTGGCAGAGCAGGAGGGCGTGTCCACCTTTGAAAGACAAATAATTTCCTCATTTCATAAAATAAATGAACAAAATAACACTGCAAATAAATAGGATTGCAGCTCCCAGATCTGTGCTGTGTGTGTCCACATTGTCAACACACACCTCAAACGTGTGGTGAAAGGCCCCATAGTCCACATCAAAAAATCCCTCAGCCAGAGACATCATGGGGCTGAACCTGTGACCCCATAACACCTCCTCGGCCAGGTAAGAGCTTCGCGCCTGACAGGTCATTCCTGTGGATCAGATACACAAGTCTATTGTTAAACATTCATCAAAGCTTCATAACTGAACCCATATGTTTAGGTCTGTGTGTTTGTACCTGTGGCCTCCACCATCCCTTCCAGTATGACAACAATCTCAAAATCCTCTTTCTCCAGCTGGGCTTGTGACATGTCCCAGAATGGAGATCGAACATCAATCTCATGAGAGATCACAAGTGGAGACACCAGAAACAGACGATCATCTCCCGTCTCGAAACCCACACTGATGTCTGTCTGGTCCAGAGGAATAAACTCACCTAATCAGACAAAATCAGACACAGTAAGTACAGTGTGAGCTGAACACTTTAATCTGAAAATGTTTTGCGTGCAATCTGATTGTAGCTATATGATGCAACAGTGAATCAGAGCTGTGTAGAGTTTATTTTAACAAAATAAATCACTGTTGAGCAGGCCTTATGGAATCTGCATATACATTCCATAAAACTTCACAGAAAAGCTCTGCAGAAGAACTTCTGTGTTTGTTTCTTACTTCATTTTCTACAATAGAAAATTACTATATTATTCTTTCTGCAACCAAAAAAAGTAGTACTATCAGCTTAAATCCATACCGCACAGGGCATCAGATTTCCCCCGAAAATGCAAATAAACTGTGCAGATTATGCCTCTCAGTTCGAGTCCTTATTCAAAACGTACCTGTCTGTAGCATTTTACATTTTGTTTTGGAGTGAAATAAATGTGTAGTGAAGCACTTCTAATTAGCACTATGTTTTTAATTAGGTTATATGGCTGTTGTTTAGAATGTCAGCCACAAGTTCCCTTTATATTCAAGTGATTTTTAAAATGCATGACCAAACATGTAAAAAACTGAATTAAAAGCAGTTTGTTTGTAATCACTAGCACTGCACACACCAGGTTTGAGAAATGAATGCATTACAATATGTGACCACCAGGTGGCACCACTAGGCCACTCTCTTACCCTCTTGTGTCTGTTTGGATTTGATAAGTTTGGCTCTCATGTTGGCACCCACAATGTGGGAAGATCTGAGATCCCCGACACGGAACATCAGACAGAGTTTGTCGTCCCTCTGCGAGATGACGGCGTTACGTGAAAACACCAGCGTCTCTGCACGCTTGTTCGGCTGCGAGATCTTCACAAACATACACCCAACCTGAGAGCAAGAAGCGCAATGTCAGTGATGAGTTACACTGGGTGTTGTGGGTGGTTACTAGGGTACAGCTCTGTGGTTGCTAAGGTGCTCTGAGTGGTTTTTAATTCACTGCTGTGTGGTGTGTTCTGAGTGGCCGCATACAGCCTCAAGACCAGTTAGCCCAAGCCTGTATCTCTGTGATATCACCCATACGAAAATCTGCCAGTAGGGATTGTAAAAATCAATTTAAATTATATTAAAATATAGTTAAAAACTGAAAATTATACAATCAACATATGTCTCATATGCATCACTACAACTTGTGAAAATTAACAGTATGTTGAGTATTCATAACTTTTTGGAGTATCGAAGACATTTAGGTATTGCAAATCATTGCATATTGCGATATATTGTGCAGTCCTATGGATTACTTAGAAAGGTAACTGCACAACTCTCCTCAACATCGTTTATATCGGAGAATAAGGATGCAGAAGGATTTACATGCTTTAGTTGAAGACCTAAGTTTTGAGGTTTGTTTCAGTCATGAACAATAATAATAGTGTATACTTATCAAAGACATATGAAGAAACAGAAAAAATGGGTTCAATCTGATTATTTAGATATTGGATATTATATTAGTTCAGAGATATGGAATGTGACATCTGGTAGGAGTGTGTGAGTTTGTGTATGAGTGTGTGTGGCGGGGTTACTTAACCATAAATTGGGGACAAATTTGTACGTGTGTAAGTGTGTGTGAGTGTGACTCAGTGAGACACAGCTCTGGAGGGCAACATTTGAACCAGGACATGTGGATATTAATAAAAATAGGCCACAGAAAGTAATCAGAAATTGAAAACGAGTCAGAAATGAGTAAAAGAGACAGAACTACAAACAGAAGGGGTGGGGGTACACGCACATCTGTGGTCTGAAATGCCTGACTCATTTGCTTTTGGTTATGGATGATGTAACTAGGTACACAGTTGCGCCATTTCAGAGCACAGATGAACACATTCAAGCCCTGAGCGATAAAAACACTCCCCTCTCCGCAGAGATGGGTCACGATAGTTATCTAACATAGGTATTCTTTATCTGTTTAAATGCAAGTGTGTGTGTACTAACCATGAAAGCATTGACCATAGATCCCAGTATAGCCTGCAGCAGGAGTAACATGGTGCCAACAGGACACTGATCAGTGATGACACGGTGGCCGTAGCCAATGGTCGTCTCCGTTTCAATGGAGAAGAGAAACGCTGAGATGAATCCATTAACATTATTCACACACGGCGTCCAGGACTCATCCTCTAAATGATCCAGATCTCCCCTGAAATGAGAGAGAGAGAACATAATGAAAGCGTACACTCCTCTTCTTTTAGAAAATGTGCTTTGGTTTTCTGGCTTTTCAACACCCCCCACCCAAAAAACCTTTGGGGGGGGAAAAAAAAAAAAAGTGAAAAAACCCCCAAAAATTTTTTTAAAATTTTTTTAAAAAAAAAAAAAACCCTTTTTAAATAAAAAAATATTTTTTTTTTTTTTTTTTTTTTTTTTTTTTTTTTTTTTTTTTTTTTTTTTTATATATATATATATCTCAAAATCTTTAATTGTAAGTTGTTAATGGAACGTTTAAAAAAAGTTACATATTTAAATGTTTGAATAATGTTTTTATAACCAAACAGTAACGTTAATACAATGTCTGGTAAACTGGTGAATTCTAATATATTGTGCCCTTGTATTTTCCATGTATTGCAAAATGATTTGAAGTTTGCATTACAAAATAAAAATGTTAGCATTTTAAAGTTGTGCTTGTGTGTTACTTGTACCTGCAGTATGCAATGAGGTACCATATTGCTCCAAAGAAAAGCCAGGTCACCGCATACGCCATGACAAAGACGAGGAGAGAGCAACGCCAGTTCAGATCCACCAGAGTGGTGAAGATATCCGTCAGGTAACGGTACGTCTCCCGCATGTTACCATGCTGGACGTTACAACGACCGTTCTTCTCCACATAACGCTGCCTCTTACGCTTGCTGCGGGCTGAGAGACAGATGGAGAGAGAAAGATAGAGAGACAGTTAGATTATGAGAGAGGAAGACAGAGAGACAGATGAAGAGAAAGAGTCAGATGAAGAGAGAGAAAGATCGAGAGCCAGTTAGATTAAGAGAGAGGAAGACAGAAAGACAGTTAGATGAAGAGAAAGACAGAGAGACAGTCAGATAAAGAGAAAGACAGAGAGACAGTCAGATGAAGAGAGACAGTCAGATGAAGAGAAAAACAGAGAAACAATCAGATGAAGAGAGAGACAGAAAGACAGTTAGATGAAGAGAGACCGTCAGATGAAGAGATAAACAGAGTAACAATCAGATGAAGAGAAAGACAGAAAGACAGTTAGATGAAGAGAGACCGTCAGATGAAGAGAAAAACAGAGAAACAATCAGATGAAGAGAGAGACAGAAAGACATTAGATGAAAAGACAGTCAGATGAAGAGAAAAACAGAGTAACAATCAGATGAAGAGAGAGACAGAAAGACAGTTAGATGAAGAGAGACAGTCAGATGAAGAGAAAAACAGAGAAACAATCAGATGAAGAGAGAGACAGAAAGACAGTTAGATGAAGAGAGACAGTCAGATGAAGAGAAAAACAGAGAAACAATCAGATGAAGAGAAAGACAGAAAGACAGTTAGATGAAGAGAGACAGTCAGATGAAGAGAAAAACAGAGTAACAATCAGATGAAGAGAGAGACAGAAAGACAGTTAGATGAAGAGAGACAGTCAGATGAAGAGAAAAACAGAGAAACAATCAGATGAAGAGAAAGACAGAAAGACAGTTAGATGAAGAGAGACAGTCAGATAAAGAGAAAGACAGAGAGACAGTTAGATGAAGAGAGACAGTCAGATGAAGAGAAAAACAGAGAAACAATCAGATGAAGAGAAAGACAGAAAGACAGTTAGATGAAGAGAGACAGTCAGATGAAGAGAAAAACAGAGAAACAATCAGATGAAGAGAAAGACAGAAAGACAGTTAGATGAAGAGAGACAGTCAGATGAAGAGAAAAACAGAGAAACAATCAGATGAAGAGAGAGACAGAGAGACAGCTAGATGAAGAGAGACAGTCAGATGAAGAGAAAAACAGAGAAACAATCAGATGAAGAGAGAGACAGAAAGACAGTTAGATGAAGAGAGACAGTCAGATGAAGAGAAAGACAGAGAGACAGCTAGATGAAGAGAGACAGTCAGATGAAGAGAAAAACAGAGAAACAATCAGATGAAGAGAGAGACAGAGAGACAGTTAGATTGAGAGAGGAAGACAGAGACGGTTAGATGAAGAAAAAACAGAAACAGATGAAGAGAAAGACAGAGAGACAGATAAAGAGAAAGACAGAAAAACAATCAGATGCAGAGAGAGATGAAGAGAGAAGACAGACAGTTTTAGAGCAAAGCAGGTGAAAATGCACACTGAATTTTTTTTTAAATTTTAGACAGATGTACAAATGTAGACAAACACCGAACACTCATTGAGTAGCTTACCACAATCCATATTAAAAAAAGGACACTGCAAAATAAAGTTCACCGAGAAACTTTCAAAGGGCAAATAAATTAAAGGTTAAATTAATGTGCTAGAATATCCACATCCACTTCCAGTCCACAGAGGCGTTAGATTGGATAAGCCTTCATTTCTGCTGAAAACATGCCGAAAAGAAGGACAATATCTTTGACACAATTACAGCAAAATCACAAATGATTAATTCTTACCCCAGCCAAACTTGCCCTTCTCTTGCCCCACCCCCTGAAGTTTCTTCCGGTGCTGATTGGCTTGTGCCTCCCTCGCAGCCATTTTGTCCTGGAAGGACATGTTGTTATTGGTTGCTGGCTGTGGGGGCGGAGCTGTCTCTGTGGTTACCACGTGCCCCAGCTCCTCAGGTGCATTCTGTATGCTAGTGGGTGGAGCATCTTTTGGAGCCTCCTCCACAGGCTCCTCCCCTTTCTCTGGGACCGGAAGAGACAGAGATTCAGGGCACGAGGAGAAGCCGGTGTTGTCGAGTGCCATCTGTGTGTGTGTGTGTGTGGTAACAAGTGTATTTAAGGGTGTGTGTGTTGCAGTGTAAGTGTGGCTGTGTGTGTTAACAATGTCTCCCAGTTTTATTCTTTGTCACAGATTTTCATTTGTGCCTCCGTCTGCTTTCTGCAACAAAAGAACCACAGGAGACAGACTGTATCAGTGATAAAGCCAAAACGATTGAATTATCTACATCTACCAAAGGGCTTAACGTTTTTTGACTTTTTCCCATGACAATCTGGAGAATTTTAAAGTAATTTGCACCCACACGGATGGAAACTTTATTCTGATAGTTTGGAGTTGAATGAAGTCACATGAAGTTTGTTTCACTGTTTGTTGTTGCTTAACATTTATTTTAAGTTAGCTTAACACAAGATGTCCTTTATTTTCCACTGTATGCACGAGGAATCCAATTAACTTCCTGGAATTAACTTGAGTAGGTGCTACTGATGACTTTATGCAATATAACCTTGAAAACATTTTTCACAATAAGCACACTGTTGCTGAAGGCTGTTGTAATACATATCCACACATCTTCTGGGAGACAGTCTCATACCAACAGCAGAACATTATGTACAGCTGAACATTCAGACATCAGTTTGAAACGTCTGTAATGTTTTTAACGTTCCACTAACTACTTAAGAATAATGTTTTTGATATATTACATTTATGCATGCGGCAGACGCTTTTAACCAAGGCGACTCACAGTAAATTCATGTAATACATTTTACTTAAAACTGAACTTAAAATGTGCTGTAAGTTGCTTTGGATAAAACCATCTGCAAAATGCATAAAAAAATTACAATGTAAGTAAAAAAAAACGTCTGGTTATGCAGTACCGTTACCAAACCTGACCAAAGGTGGGTGTGACATCCAGTGACCTCTGTCTTTTCTTGCTTTCAACATCCTGCCTACAGAATCACATCAAATCACTATTGATTCTTCCATAAACCAAAACCAAACAAGCACATTTCAGCCCAGCCTCCATCTCGACAAAAACCAACATCTGTCAGATTGAATCTGGTGATTTTCGCTCTGTTTACACAGTTGATATGAGGGTGTGAAGTCCAGCGATGTGCTATATTTAGCTTTGGCAGTCTGGCAGTAGATGAGTGATCATGATCTGTCTTGATCTGGGCCACATTTAGACTCATGAATCTTTCATGGGTTGAGTGAATCTGTGTGAATCTGTGCTCGTGTGTCCAAGATACAACAGTGTAGTAACGCTGCCGAGCCCAGCAGAGGATTGTGAAAGGAGAGTGGATGTCTTAGACTGTCAGATTTCAGACTCAGGATTTGCAGGGCTCAGCTGGTGCACACTGAAAACAAACACACACACACTTAACCATGTAAGTGTGTTTAATTAACCGTATATTGGGAACACATTTGCACCCAAAAGTCAGCAAAACCTGACAAATCTGAGCAAAACCTCCTTTTGGGGGCCCTCATTTGTAAAAAAAAAAAAAAAAAAAACTATAAAAATAGTAAGTAAAGTTTTTTTAATTGTAAAAATGCAGAAAGGTTTTGTTAGGGTTCGAGTGTGGGTTAGGTTATAATGTGTATATCAATAATAGAAGTCTATGGAATGTCCCCATTTAGACAGATAAGTAAATGTGTGAGTACAGGTTTGACTATACAATAAAAATACATACATGGAAAAAATGGAAAATATGTATGTTTGTGTTTCTGTGTGTGTGTTTCAGTGTGTGTGTGTTTCAGTGTGTGTGTGTGTGTGTGTGTTTCAGTGTGTATTTGTCCCTGTCTGTGTGTTTCTGTGTGTGTTTGTGTTTCTATGTGTGTTTGTGTTTCTGTGTGTGTGTGTTTGTGTTTCTGTGTGTGTTTGTGTTTCTATGTGTGTTTGTGTTTCTGTGTGTGTGTGTGTGTCTGTGTGTGTGTGTTTGTGTTTCTGTGTGTGTGTTTCAGTGTGTGTTTCTGTGTGTGTGTGTTTCAGTGTGTGTGTGTGTTTCTGTGTGTGTGTTTCAGTGTGTGTGTGTTTCTGTGTGTGTGTGTTTCAGTGTGTGTGTGTGTTTCAGTGTGTGTTTCTGTGTGTGTGTTTCAGTGTGTGTTTGTGTGTGTTTCTGTGTATGCGTGTGTGGGTGGTCTGTTCACAGTCCTGATGGAAAGTGGGATTGTCATGTTTTCTAATTTTGGTCTTTTGGGAGAAAGAGTGTCAGATACAGATACTGGGCTGCAGTTACACATTTACATTTTCCACATGCACACACAAACACACACAACCAGCAGTCTGTGTATATGTGTGTGACGTGACCACAGGGGGAATCACTGCCTGCTGTTTACATGTTTCTATGAGTATTGCAGCATTACAGATTATAAGAAAGTGCAAACACACAATGTCTGATGAAAATAATGTTTTGAAGGTAACTAAATTAATTTAGGCTGCTTATAATGGTGAATGTGCGCAATTAGCAATAACTATATATTGAAACTGTATATTGTATTTAAAAAACAATGAAAAGCACCTTCTTTGTGATTAATAACAATAAATATAATATTTTACATCATTTAAATCACTCATCTTTGAAGAAATGTATGCATCTATTTATCCTCATTATTATTCTTTCCTATTTGACTTCTCGTTTATTACATTGAATTGTTTTTATTCTCTAGTTGAGTAAATTTCAACAAATTTATTAGACACAAAACAATCATACATGCAAATTTACTATTAACAATCATACATGCATATTTACTATTAACAACCATACATGCATATTTACTATTAACAACCATACATGCATATTTACTGTTAACAATCATACATGCATATTTACTATTAACAATCATACATGCATATTTACTATTAACAACCATACATGCATATTTACTATTAACAACCATACATGCATATTTACTGTTAACAATCATACATGCATATTTACTATTAACAATCATACATGCATATTTACTATTAACAACCATACATTCATATTTACTATTAACAATCATACATGCATATTTACTGTTAACAACCATACATGCATATTTACTATTAACAATCATACATGCATATTTACTGTTAACAACCATACATGCATATTTACTATTAACAATCATACATGCATAT
>JAZGTH010000003.1:2360000-2372500 GCA_036877525.1 Chromobotia macracanthus
TTCATTTTGTTGCAAGTCGAATTCAGCTAGTGGCCTCAAGTTAACATCTTAGAAATATGAATATTTAGCATTTAAATCAAATGTTGTGTTAACATGCTTTAACTTTTAGCACTCCAATATAACAGCGAGTCAAAGTGATTTCCAAAAAAAAACATTCAAATGCAATTCTGAACATATCTTATATATAACAAATATCCCAGAAGTCTCTTAAATCAATCAAGGTTTCAGACTTAATTTGCTTTTCGTTTGAGCACAATATCATCTGATTTCAACATTGTAAGTGCTTGTGTGTTTGTGTTTATAGAGTGTTTGAGTACTTGAGTTTTTAATTGCTAGTTTTGTAACCTCTTCATCAGACAGGATGTGTGGTTTCTTTGCTCTGTTAATAGATCGTTTACAAGTTGATGGATCTGTGGCCTGGTTTGATGAAGCCACATCACTGGAAGTTAATGAGCTGCTGTTATCTTCTCCTGTTTGGCCGTCTGGACGCATCAGAGATTAAGAGGCAGTACCAGTTCGCAGTGGACATCTGGAGGAAAAAAACAGATCATCTTACAAAGGTTTGTCCATTCGACATATGATTCTGTGTAAATTTAATTTGTTTGTGGTCTGTGATCTGCACAGAGTGTGTCTGCGTTACATTACACCTCTAGTATGGCTACTGCTTATTCTCCCAGTGAACTCTCTGAGTGAAGTGACGTTCCTTCAAAAGTCTTTTGTGTTGAGCGCACAAAAGTCACGCTGCACCTCGAGTTGAGGACATGTCAGCGGTGAATGCGACATCCGTAGCTGACAAATTTGTTGAAAATATGATGTGATTTTTGTTTTGTTTATATGTAGCAGGTTATTTTAAAAACAAACTGGTAGAAATTTTAATATTTTAGAAGAGAATTTGTTTAATTTGTGACTGCACTGACGCTTTGTTATATACGTCATAACACTTTCCAACGTATATATGTTATATACACATATAACGTACGTTTATATACTATATACTTCAATAAGCGTCTCTTTGAAAATGGAACTGCGTGCAGTTTCAGATAAGTTCACTGAAGAAGAGGAGACCTCAGGGATGGAAGTGTCCAGTTGCCAGAGCAACAGCATGAGCAGTTTCCCATTTGGACCAAATTAAAGTTTTTAAGCTAATATGCAATTCATTAAAGGGATATGATTGTAAACTCTGTAAAATATTATTATGTGTTTTCTTTTCTATGACACACAAAAGACACAAAGTTTAGTGGAATGAAATGGGAGGTGACTAGTGGGAATCAAGTTTCAAAATAAATGTAATCCAGTTTTGGTGACTAATGATCAAATATTTGGTCCACTTAAAAGCATAATCATATGAAGTTTAATATGCACAAGTCGTATAGACTGAATTTGTGCTACAGTAGTTTTAGCTACTGAAGGAAACTGACAGCCGCTGGTCACCGCCCATCTGTTAACAGAATGTGTTCCTTCATCATCTTCAGACCTAGAAGCAAATCTAGATTAAACTAAAACTCTCTTTGGCTAAAATAATCAGGACTAGGTGTGGTCAGTTTATGAGAATGTAATATTACAAACATACGTAGCATTTGTAAAGTATGTACCATATATGTCATATATTTAAGGTTCATTCAACATGTTACCCAAGTTTATTTTGTTATTTATTTAAGGTAGTACATGTTAATATTTATTCTCTGCATGAAAAAGTGCTACTATTAGTTAGTATTTAACTAGTATATGTATAAAAGGAAATAGCAATCCTGTTAAAGATCTTCTGGAAAAACTGTAATCATACAATATATAACTTAGAGTTAAATCATATAAACAAACAAATGGATTTCTCATCTAGTAATGCATTTCATATAGAGAATCAATTCATTTATTAGTCTCTCCATCTTCTGTTTCTTTTAAAGAAAAGTCCAGAACAATGATAAGCGTACTGAATGCTTTTTTGAAACTCTCTGTACATTGTCTGCGGCTCAAGTTCTGGTATATTTGAGTGCTTTTGATGTATTATTTCCATAATTATCTGCAGCTCTTGTGCTTGGAATGCATTTATAATGTATGTCTCTATTCGATCCATTAAATGTTCTAAAAAACCCGGCTAAGATTACAAAAACTGGCCAGTATGTTTCACTGCACCAAGCACATTTTGAGAACGGAGGGCACAAGCTGCATTCCTAACATCCTGTATTATTCCATGCAGACATCAACCATTGCCTTTATGAGGTACCTATAAATAAATATCATATAATGGAACTTGCTTTTATTAGATTTTATCTCTGGGTTGTTTCATTTATAATTAACTCCATTAGACTCTGGTTGAATATATCTGCTGGATGCTGTATTGATTCTCTGTAATGTAATATGCCTCTATAAGGCTCTGCCACTAAATCACAGAGGAATATATGAGAATGTGTCTCTGATATCTACAACAATTCCTGCTTGAAGAGCGAGTCACAGTGAGAGATATGATTTATAAGAAGCATTTGGTTTATCTTTGTCATAAGCTGTTATGCCCCTCACCCATCACAAATATCACATTAAAGTCTCATCAGATGCTTCCATGGGATTACAAATACTGCGATGAGCCCATAAATTGCTATAAATTGGTTTTAATTGTCATTAATGACATAATATGGCACTTGCATACTGTGAAGTACATACTACATGCACCCTGCTATAGCATGCAGCATGCAACAATAAACATTTAAACTTAGTATGCTGCCCTGTTGCTTTGGCATCAAAATGTTGCATGTTTAACTCAAGAGTAGCGTCCAGTTATCAGTCCAGCAAATAAATAAACTATTGTTTTACTATTGTTACTGCTGTTAACTTGAATCTGATTATGTATAAAAACGTCTTTGACTTTGGGATGTCTGATTAAACAGTCAAAAACAAGAAAAATCAGAATTGTTATTCTGGCTGATTTGTGACACCAGAAGTCTGGTATTGCATATTAATGGATATGTAGTAGTTATCTGAAACGTCATGTGCCAGTGTCTACTAAGGTTAGCGGTTTGTTTAAAGCTGCAATAGGTAACTTTATTTGGTTAAAAATAAACAAAAACAGTTATTGAGCAAGTACATGACAGATTAGTGCTCTACACGATCCCCTTACCCTAATTCCCAATAGTAAGTATATAATATTAACCTATAATTTGAGATGTCGGGTCAGATTTCACAGGAATTGACCGTCTGTAAACAGAAAGAAGATACAGCTCTCTACAGTATCAAAATACTGTAACTAACACCAGTATCAAAATACTGTAGATGGTACAGCGTTTGTAGCTCATTCTTATAGCATTAGTTTAGAATTTAAACTTGTCATCCACATAAACAATTAACTGCAATTTTATGTCAAACAGAGATGGCGGTGGAGAGACAAAAGTTACGGATTGCAGATTGAAATCCTTAACCTTAAGCATGAACAGTAGTCATCACTAAGAATAGTATGCTGGTAAGTTAAACACACCCAAAGACTCTGCAAACCTCGGTCCTGATTCTACAGGCCTGCAGGATTATCTGCAGTACGCGCAGGCAGGAGGCCAGCTGTCTCCTGGCACTGGTGCTCACACAAGGTTTGCTTTGTGTTTCCTGAGAGAATCTCTCTCAAGCACTGAGAGATGCTCAGTGTGCACACGTATGTCTTAACGGAGGACAAATCTGTCACCACAAGGCCAATGTGTGTGCTGTGATGCACTCCAGCACTGACGAAATGAATGAAGAGTCTTTCAGACACGCAAATTATTACATACTGTATGATTACTTTTATGTTTTTGGCTACTCTTCTGTTGTTCTAAACTGTATGTTTTAAACGATTCACATCGTACAAATTCATACTCATACATTTTTTTCTCACGGTTGTTTACCTGTGAGATCAGGTTGACAAACTGACAGTAATAATGTTCTTTAACTGTATTTTCCTAGTGTACATAAATTTACACGGTTTAGTATTACTATGATTTATGAAGATATAAAGACCAAAACTCTCCACACTGTAATGAATTTTAGAAACATCCTTTTTTTGCTTTAAAACTACCAGTTTACGGGTAACGTCTAAAACCAGATTACAGTGTACCTCTCTGTATGTTTATCAGTGCTGTAACTGTATCTCAGTGGTTCTCTCATCTCTGTATTCATTATGCAGCCGCTGAGCTCAGTGTTTCTAGGCAAACCCTGAATGCAGGCTGGAGGGTTGTCATGGCAACAGCGTGAGCCAGCTGCTCTTTGGACCGCCTGGATGAAACCCGGAACACTCCAGCTGAACCAAGTATCTTATTCTGTAACCATCACCACGTTGTTCTTCATATTTGTTAATAATACCACACAACCTGTGTATTGTAATCAAGCTGTGACTTTCTTATAGGAAAGAAAACAATGTTTCAATGGCTCTTCTGAGAAAAAGACACCAGTAATCACAGACATCTCTAATCTGAAGAGATCTCGCTGTCTCAGACTGGGCAAACAAAATCTGCACACACAAGACTTGAACTTAACGTTTCTCATCTTAGTCCCAATGATCTGAGATACACCATCCCTGATTATTTTTATACTCTAAACACTCGCTGCATGTCAACAATGGTCGCACTGGCATCTCTTTATTAAAATAAAATACGTAGGAATTAAGTCCATTTAGCTATACAAGCTACTTTTAAAGTTATGCAAAGATATTGTCATTTACAATACTGATGAGACATCCTAAACGTTTTGACCTGAGTCCTAAAAATATTAAGCAACCTTACTTCAGTAATGCTTTAAAAAAAAAACACACACACACTATCTTAATAAAGATCTTTATTCTGTTTTAAATAGGCCGACAAACCGTAAAAATACATATGTCAATCAAATTACAAACCTCCTCCGCAACTCAGCCTCTTGGGGTATGTTTGTAAATTGTCCTCAAAACAATATTGCAAAGATGGATGACTTGCAGGTGTGAGGAAAAATATTTTTTGGTGGGTTTTTTCATCCCAATTTATCCTGAGTCAGTCAGTATGAGCTCAAATTCAAATAAGTGAGACGGATGACAGCACTCAACGGCCTCCATGCAACGTAAAAATTCTGATTGTGGCATCACAATGCTGCATGTGCGAAAAGTTTACTGAGCGTTAATGCGAAAGAAACAATGCAAGTAATTTAACAGTTACTCCACATCCCAGATGAGAAACACATACATCTATGAATTAAAAAAAACACAGAAGATTAAATAAGATTCAGTTAAGATGAAACAAACAGCATTGCTACAAAAACAACAGACACCTCCACTTACCAACCCAACCAGTTACATCTGATTATACCCATTTCTGATAACTAATAAACACAATTTCAATAATTTAAAGTGACACTATTGCGTAAATTCATTTCAATATTTTTCACTGCAAAAGTTTAATACGAATATACCGTTCTTTCATTTTTGCTCAGGGCTTCCTCAAATATAATTCCTAAACATTCAAGTGAAAAACAAAAAATAAAAAAAGTTACATCTCAACCCCAAACTCCAGTAGCTCTTTCTTGCTGGACCATTTGGAGGTGAAGGCAAAAAATGCAAAAAGATCAGCGAAACTATTAACGTTCTTCAGAAAAAATCTTCTCTCAAAGCATCGAATGCCTCAAACCTTAAATCAGACATGCTCATTCATTTCCAAGAATCTTCCACAGGGCTGTCTGAGGGCATGAGGCCAAACAAAGAGGAGGAGGCTGAAGAAACGCTGAGAGCCAGCACAACTGTGATGCTGAGGAAATCATCATAATGCTTTAATTATTACAAAATTTAAATCCAAATTTCTGTCCTTTAGAGAAATAAAGGGGCCATCTGAATGTTATTGTGGCGCGCATGCCTTAACGCTTAAGTGATGCTGATGAAGACGAGGATGAACATGACAACGGAAATGTCGTCATGACTCCTCGTTTCCTGAGTCGTCTTCGTCATAACAACAGTCCTCGTCATCCTCATCTTCTATGTCTTCGTCGTCATAGTAATCATCGTATAGCAGGTCGGAGCCCTCGTCCAGCGCAGGGGCGCGTGTGCGTACGCAATACTCCGCCAGCGTGGTGGGAACCTTAACCCCGTCACGTTCAGCCTCTGCTTTAGTGGCCAAAACCTGTTTTCTGCAACACACACACACGTGCTGTCAGTCACACACAGTTCCAGAGCATGAAAGTTATTCTGGGTTATTGTCTATGGGTCGTATGTGTGGAGGCACACTTCTTCACTGTTTAAGGCATTGTCTCAAAAAGGATTTTAGAGAACTTCACACCTCAGGAAAGTTAAATCGTTTTACATTTAATTCACTGAAGTGCTTTTAACAAAAAATTGTATTGCTTTCAAACCTTCTCCAGAATGTTTGTCTGCTAGACTTCTGAGTGCAGAACTGTAAACACTCCCCACTTGTCAAAATGACTGTCTGTGGTAACTGACGGCATGTCACAGACGTTCAGTTAATAAATAACCCAGAATCTACATTTTGCTTCATTTGCATTTAACAAGTTTCCTACACATCTTTAATTAGTTGTTGTTACCATCTCTACTACACTGATATATCTCCGGCAGTAGAATATATTGCTATTTTATGTCATATTAGCTTTAAACAAGTTTTAAGGCAGAGAAATAAACATTTTCTAAAGGGAGAAAACATAGTCACACACTTTAACTTCATAAATACAGACAGATTTTAGCCTGAGAACACATTGTTAATAGAACATAAACAGTTGCTCATGTTTCAGTGACTCTTTCAACCACTGGAGGGCACCACCGATTCAGAAAATAAATCAACATCTTACAAAAGGTTTTCCCATTAGCCAAGTCTGTTTACTCCAGACAGTTTACTTTCAGCTCCCAAACACTTTTGGACACGACTTGAATCTTAAAGAGGCCATATGTAAATGTGTGGTCATGACATCACAAGCATGATTTTGAAAGCTTTTTTTTGCAATGTAAGTTTTAATAAATGACATTTTCATACAGGAGGATTTGCACAGTGAATAATAATGTATATTTTGTGCATTTAAAACATTTCCATCACGTTACCTGATGATCTCTGCATATTCCCGGTCTTTTCCTTTACTGTCTCTCCATTTGCGGTACATGACGGAGGCATCAACGTTAGCCGGAGAAAACGTGTTGGGTTCATTCAGCAGAGAGATGACACTCAGCAGGATCGTTCTGAAATGCACACACACACACTTATAGTGCAGTTCTCTTAATGCTGCTCTGTGATGCATTTTCTTGTGTGAAGATTTGAGATTTCATGTGAGAGGACAAGTATTCATTTACAGATGTCCACAGATGTGGAGTCAGCTATAGCTACAGAATAATTAGGCTTCAAATTTATTTCTATTTGACAATTTTACCATTTTGAAATCTCTTTCTTTCTCTTTCTCTCTGTACAAAGACAGGTGTTATTCAACAACAGAAATGATTAACAGGAGCTTCCTGGAAGACCTGAGCTCTTCTCCTGAAGCCACAGAGCCCGTGAAACAGGACACCAGAGTGCATGGAACAGAGCTCAGACTCCAGGGAGGAAAACACAAATAAAGTGAGATGTCCACAGAGATGCTTTCCATGAAAGCAAGCAACCGGAAAACTCCTAAACACAAAACTGGTCTGGTTACTCTTCCATTAAACAGACCACTGTAATTTTGTTATGGGAAAATAAACAATCACTCTTTATGACAGCTGCTGGTAGATAATAATCTATTGATCTATTGGGAAATTCATTTGTTACAATAAACATTGACACCCAAAAAAATGTAATTACATACAGGCAAAACTAAACTTCCACCAAGAGTGCTTCAAAGAAAGAACCTGTCACCGGAATAGCTAAAGTGTTCAGGGTTTGTGAAGAAGTCATCCAAAGTCTGTTTGAAAGGCATCACTGCATACCTGACGTTCTGTGTGGGGTTCCACCTCTCTGAGGGAAGTTCTCCGCTCTGTGGATCATCTACTGGAGGATGCAGAATGGAGATACACACGTCCCCGTTCTGCAAAAGCATACACACACACATTCATAAATCATAGTACCTTAACTCTTCACGAAAACCAACTAATCTTCTCACTGAACCAGTCACCATCACTCCAGAGTCTGAGAGAGACTGTGAAAGTGAGAGGAGGAGAAGCAGGCTGTCAGAACTGAGGAACTGCACCCTTCTGCACACACTGCATTAAAACCCAACATATGAAAACACACCAGAGCGTAGCGGGGGGAGGCATAAAGAAAACCATACCATGGCATGAATTATTTTACATCACAAAAACAGTCTATACTAAAATCTATACAGTCTATAAAAATAAGTTATTTTTGCAGGGACTTCTACCCAAAACTTTCAAGTGAAGTGATGCTGCTTTTTATAGTCCAGTTAATTAAAGGTTATCGAAAAGGTTTTTATATCTTGTTCATTCGGAACTTGGAGTAAAAATGAAAAAAATCTGAAAAATCGGGCATCAATAACAGCTGCTTCACATTATGCAACAGATATAAAGCAAGGACTCATATAATATAATATAGCATATAATATAACGTTATAAATATCCTTAAAGCCATCGTAAATGACATTAAGGACATCTGTTACTGAAAATCATTTAAATTCTATAATAAAGCATTAAAGCATCCGGACGCAATGTTGCCTATAATAAACAACCTATAGTCACTGTGTTTACTCAGTGTATCTCTGCTGGCTGACATTTCCACACAGCCTACATTTACATTTATGCATTTGGCAGATGGTTTAATCCCAAGCGACATACAGTGCATTCAGACTATACATCTGATCAGTACGTGTTCTCCGGGACTCAAACCCAAGCCCTTTGTGCTGCTAACACAATTCTCTACCAATTGAGCTACAAGAACACCATCGCACCACTTCTGTCACATTTTAATCTCTTATCATGTATGAAAACACAAAGCATTCAAACTGTGGGGGCATGGTGGGTCAACTAATTATTTTAGACGTGGGAAATAATGTGTTCATTTACCAACATTTTTAATTTAAAAACAGTTCAATCCTTTTTGTTAAATGCATGAAACATCTGTCAACAATCAACACCTCTCACCCAGATACTTACTAGTGTTGGTTTAGATTTGTTAAGCAGCTACTTACTTTGTTGTGCATGCATCATTTGATCTAATATTTTCCATGATCTAATATTTTCCAGGCCACAAACAGGTCTGAACTGCAGGCTGGTGAGCCACACCTGTTTGTGCTTCCTGGTGATGTCGGAGGGCTTTTCCGTGTTTTGGCAGCAGCTCAGATGCGCTGCTGATTTTAATTCAGGCTGATCAGAGCGTTATTAACCAAAACAGGAAGTCCAGAACAGCCACATGCAATGTGATTGGTTGAAATCACCTTATTACCTCATAGATGTTGGGATGCCACATTTTGGTGAGAAATCTGAACGTGGGTGGTGAATAAGGGTAATCGATCGGGAACTTAATGCGTGCCTGAAAGAAGACAAAAACTTAATTAGAACAATCTTAAAGTGGAATGACATCCAATAATGTTCACGCTTTCATTTTTGCCATTTAGTTATTATGAAGTTACTGCTATCTTCAAGTATCTCCTGTGTTGTACCGAAAATCAACTCCCCATAAGATGACCCCCACTGCTTCTGATTGGTTCATACTCTGGGGAGGCTTCTACCTGACTGGTTTTTATCTCTAAAACCCACCCCCACACCTAATCCTACCACAATAGGGAGAAACAAGGGAATTGTAATTTCACAGGGAGTCACATTTTGATACGACGCTCTGAATGTTAACAATTCACATCCGCCCATTTATGACACAGCCCAAATGAAAACTTTGACCTTAATTATGTTGTTGACCCGGCCGACAACCCAACTCAACTCCCCAAGTTCAAAACATCACAGTGGAGCCAGGCAGCACACTGCAGAGAGGTTTCTTATGTACAACAGCCTTGGAGGATTCTGTCTCTAGGGTGAGGTTGGGACAGCTGGTCTTAATAGGATTGAAGACACATCACATTGCAGGAGAAGTGCAGATGGAAGGAGAAAATCTAAGCGAAAACACAAATGCACTCCAGGATGGGAAAACAGGATATGGGACAAATCATTTCTTGGCATGAAAACAACTAGGTTAAACAGCTGTTATGCAAGAGATGCCCTCCATCTCAATTCAATACAGACCTAATTATTTTCAAATCTCGTGGCAAATATTAAGTAACTACCCTTGAAACATTTCAGGCTACTACAGGAAGAGAGAATACACTGGCATGGGGTATTCAAGTGGAGGGTATTTCTATTACAATAATATTTCTTCTTAGAAATTTAAAATCTGTCATTTTTTTGCTCTGAACTTCACTTGTGTACTTCATCAAAACATTTCTACTGAAGTCATACAATAGCTTGTGTGTAAACCAAATGAATGAGAAACTGAATCATACGAGAGGGGATGTAGTTTTTCAGAAAGCTGGTTTGTTCCTTACACAAAGTATCTTCAGAACACACAGAGAATGAGTCAAATGAATGACTTTTATTTTGTTTTTTACTTACATTGAATGGAAAAGCCATGCCAACAATATGCTAAACTTCTCGTTTTGCATTCCATGGATTAAGAGTCATTAACATAATGACAGTAAATAATGACAGAATTTTTTCTTTTAAATGAACCGTACCTTTTACAAAAGCCTTTTCTTTCGCACTAAACCACCTTTCCATTTAAGCTAGGCACAATTATTTGTTATTGTACTCAAAAGTGGCTCGGCTGGTTTCACATTGTTGGCTTCTATAACAACTTCTATAAACGTGCCGACAGAATACCCAGAGAGGTTTAATGTTGATGTTTCTGTGAGCAGGCAAACAGTGCGAATAATTTTCTCCTTTCAAACAAAGAACCAAGACACACGCACTTAAACCACGCACTGTGAAGCAGGCGGTGGTAAATGAAAACCGGTTCGGAAACTGACCCATTGGGCTCTGACAGGCAGTGGAGAAGGGAGTTTATTTTGATATGAATTAGGTTTCAGTACAATCTTCCATCCTAAAACTTCAGTGAACAGAGATGGTTTGTGTCAAATCTACTGCGAGTGTGTCTGTGTGTCGGTTCTCGGTGTAAACAAAGACACGAGAAGTCAGTGACCTACTTCAAATCTCTACACACTTCCTTTATAATCCGAAAAGAGGAACAACTTTGACATAAGCTCAATAACTTAATGAAGTGTGTGACATTATTAAGTTCATTAATTACGGACGATTTGGAGTGGCAAGAAGCCTATTCTTCTGGACTGGGTTGATCTGCTCTCGTGGAATGTGATTTCCTCACAATGGCCCTTTGTTGTTACACCAGTGTTTTATAGCAAATGATTCATTATGACAATTTGTGCAAGTAACCAAAGCAGAACAAAACAAAAGAGTGGACCAGACTGGTCAAACGTGCTGTCAGCAGATCCTGGTCCATATAATGGTATGAATTATACATACTAGTATATGTTTTTCAATGTAATCGCTCTGTCAGGAGTCTACACTCTTGATAATTCCTTACAGCACTGGAAATGATCCCAAACGTGTATTTGTAAGGACATTTTAAGTGCAACAGTACATAAAAATCATTCATATCAGTTATTAAAAAGCTGTAATGCTTGACATTCATCCAATCAAACAAAGCTCTGAGACAACGATGAGGAGTCAATGAGGAACAAAGAAACCAAACGGGTCTCTTCAACACATTACCCTACACAAAGACCCCATCATCTCATCCAATGAACCTCTGGTGGAGAACAATCCCAATCCAAAAACCATATACTACGGTTATATTTCCATATACATATTTCCAAAGAAAACACACACATGCACCAACATCAGGAGATGCAGTGCCAGCTCTAAATATACATCTTCAGCCATCTGTGCCTAAAAATAACACAAATGTACCCTCTCACACCCCTCTCAAGCTCTTACCTTGAAATAACCCCCCTCGTAATGAGTGTTTGGGGGTCCAAAAATCGCCACTTCCCAGTTGGAGAGATCAGCTTCATCTACTAAAGTGATCTTGAAGCCCTCCACCGGTTCCTCCTGCAGAGACTTCATCTCCAGCATCAGGGCTTTCTGAGAGCTGGCGACCTGAGCACTGCTCTGCTGGGCCATTTCTGCCTTTTCTACCAAGTGACACTAACAAGTGTTGATTAAGACGGCCGAAAAGTTGAGAAATGGGACGAGGCGACGAAAGCTGCTTCTCTTTGTCTGGAGTTGCTAGCTTAGCGAAAGGAAGTGAACCACGATCGAGAAAGAGACAAAGCTCGACCGAATAAAAGACGATTTTAACTATAAAGCATCATAAGTGTGCTTTTCGACGTCCATAACAGTAGAGAAAAAGACTGTTTGTAGTTTTTATCTGCAGTTTGGTCTGTCAGAAACAATAAAAATTGCGCTCCGGGTTTGTTTTTCGCAGCTCAAGGCTAGCCGTGAAAATCCACGTCGACGGAGCAATAATCCTCTCTGATGAGAGCTGCTCTCTCAAAGCTCAAAATCGTGTCTGGAGATTAAAAAGAAAGTCTGGGCT
>JAZGTH010000003.1:3075000-3105000 GCA_036877525.1 Chromobotia macracanthus
AATTCCTCATGATTCACATTTTTACCCGACTGCTTTTAGCTAATCTAATTTTGATCTAATTCCGATCTATCTTTTTACCCGACGGCTTTCTACCAGAGTTTTAGCATTCTCAGAAATTCTGTTCCAGTGATCTGACTCTTAGATGTCTGAAGAGGAACCAAATGACCTCAACCGAACTGTTAATACCACAGTAACCCTGGTTAAGCCTACAATTTGTAACTTTCGCCTCTCTATCCCCATCTCTGTTCAAAACAGAACATGCTTTACATACTTTTCATTGTGTTTGTTGAAGTAAAATGAAGCCAAACTGAGATTTCCTTGGAAATTGTTACCTGACAACTCAAATAATAAATCAATTTTACCGTTCCCTAGCTTACCGTTGGGAATTGGGTACGATAAGGAGATCGTGTTGAACACTCATCTGTCATATACTTGCTCAATAACTGTTTTGGTTCATTTTACCCAAGAAAGTTACAGATTGCAGCTTTATTTTCCACATTCAGTTTAATTTATATTGATGAGGCTCAGTTATCAGGGTGTGTCTGTTAGCATTGAGATTGTGAAATATTCTCTTCTCTGCTTTCTGATTTAGTTGGGCCGGGATAACATCAGAGATCATGCCAAACTCATGTACCCCAAATCCTCTGATTTTCAGAGAAACCGCTGTGTGAAGAGCTTGAAGGCTCAGTCTTTAATTCTTATCAGATGGTTTCCTTCCTTGACTTTTAAGACACGCTTTAATGTTTCCCTCCCTAAATCTGGACATAAATGTGTTTTAAGGTTTTTTTTTAGATGTTAGATTTTGCCCATATTCCCCTAGCAGACAGGGTGAGGTTTGTGTACTTGGTTAACAAATGATGTTTGTGGACACAAACAATGAAGTGTGCAATGCATATAGCATGTCTGCACTGCAAGAGAGTGACGCGACACAATTACAGTTCCTCCGGCATAATCAACAAAGCTGTCTACCCTAAAAATTGTGCAACATGGACAGTTTATTTAATGAAAAATAATGCGTATTCTAGTGCTGTTGCATCATTCGCTGGTAGTGTAGACAGGGCCTCATTAAAATTTGTGGACAGTCTGTATTTTATAACATGCACATTTATGATGTGTTTGTGACAAATCTTGCTGTGTAGAAAACAGTATGTCAAAGGTGCCTGGATAATGTTGTATGTTCAGTGGATTTATGAAATTCGCATCTCTCCGTGCTTTTTGTTATATTACCCACAACCCTTGCACCACACAAGAGAGGTGTTTGATCTTTTTTAAGTTAACTCTCAGAAACTGAAACTGATTCTTGTTCATTTTTAACCCAGAAAGTTACAGATTGCAGCTTCAAACTCACATCTTAAACTAGCTTAACATGGTTTGCTAGGCTTAGCTGTATTAAGAAGGTTTTGCCTGACAAGCTGACAAGTGCCTCAGCCCCTCTAAAACCATCAAAATAGACCACCTTGGTGGCCAGCTAAGACCAGCAAACCATTATAGAGTAGATGTGGGATTTTGGGGTCGAGAGAGCTGGTATGTGTGCGTCAGGTTTAGCAGACCGAACGGAGAATTAATCAGATAATCGGGTCTATCTCACACCGATGAACGTTAAGAATGCGTGAAAGAAATCCACAGACCACAGGATGCACCGCTGGAGAGAGAACGACAACATCACAGCAGATCTGGAGACATGTGGGTGGTGATATTTACGTGTGAGGATTCTTGAGGGCTGGAAATGAAGTAAATGCGATTCGTTGCGGTAAAAGGAGACAAAAAGGAGGATTAGAGGAGAAACTGAGCAACAGAGGAGAGGTGGGGGTCTCTTATGTGGATTAGATGTGTTAGGTTTAACGGCCGGTTTTGTGAGGACATACCAATGAGTATTACTCACTCACACTTTCACACACACACTTTTACTCTCAACACCACAAGGAAGACCTGAAAGGGAACATTTGAGTTTAGCTGTTACGTAAGTTCTGTTCCCAAATCTAAGGAGCTGCCTACATTGGCAGCATTTTAAGTTATCATAAGCATGCTTCCAACATGTCAGATGTAGACAGCATGATTACGGTACCTTCTGAGAAAACCTCTTGGCCAAATTCGAAGACAGCGTTGCTCTATAAAATTGTATGGCAAACAGAATTGATCAAAAATAATCCATAAAAAGATAATTTAACCCAATATCTCCGTGTGCTGCGTAGTTTTATGTTTATTTTAGAATACTGTTTTGTTAGATTGGCAACATCCTAATGTCACACTATTGAAATCAATTGAGAGGCGTCTCCCGTGAGGATTTGTATAATGCACAGAGTTGCTATCTTAGTAGAGCCTTTCAAATCACTCATAAGGTTTCATTTCAGGCTGGGTGCAACCTTAAAGTCCAGCGGTAGCTCACTCAGTTGTGGGTATTTTTACAGTATAACAAAGATGGTGGTTCATAAGTTCTGTAAAGAACCTTCTTTTCAAGAAACATTTTTCATTTATAGGGTTCTTGAGTTTTGTGGATAAATTTTTTTTTATTGATGTTACAGTATAGGTTTTTAAGATCAATGTGTTGGTTTCAAAGGTCTTTAGAACGGCAGTTCAATAGACGGGATTCTGGAGAACTGGAGGATAAAGGTTCTTTGTGGAACGTAATACGTCCATATAAGGTTTATGACTTTATGGCTTTTGTTCTGATTGGTGCTCATGGCAGAGTCACGGCCTTACTGTCATCTGATTGGCACGTTTCTGTCCTGCTAAACAACAGCTGCAAAGCAGCAGATATTCTGTATGCTGTCCAGAACCAATTCAAGTGTTTCCGGTGTTGTTGTCTTAAAGTGTTGACCCTTTTAAAAAGACTGACAGTGAATGTCTTTAGTTTTGAGATCTCGAGTATGTTTGTCCTCTGATCTAGATTTGAAAGGAAGTGTTGTTGTGTTTCACCCTCTTTAAATGTCTGTTTCTAACAGGCTCATTAAAAGTGTGAAAGAAGAAACTTTACAGAGATAAATAACAGTGAAGGTCAAATCCAAAATCTGTGGACAGACACCAAAGGGCTGAAGAGCTCAGTTGTGTTTCTGTAGCTCAATTGGTGGGGCATTGCGTTAGCAGCGCAAGAGGTTGTGGGTTCGAACACATATACTGATCAAATGTATAGCTTGCACTGTATAGAATGCTCTGTAAGTCGCTTTGGATAAAAGCGTCTGTTAAATGCTTTAATGAAATGTAAATATTAAAGGTTTTTCTCTTGTTTTTATAATATTTATATAATACCCTATAATATTATATAATAGCATCCTTAGAACAAGACACATTTACTAGAGAAGCCAAATAAAAGCCAAATAAGTCTTGTTTTCGATGAAATCGAATAAAATGTAGTGAAGTGTATACTTTAAGCAAGAATTGTTTTCCTTCTTTAAAGGATACAGTTTTGACAATTTTCCTCTGATTCAAGTAAATGTGTCTTGTGCTAAAGATATTTAGATGTTTTACTGAAAAACAAGACAAAAATGCTGAGTATGAAAAGATTTTGCAGTGAATAAAAAGACTGTTTAGGAAAATGTCCTGAAAGGAAGACTAAAACAGGAAGATGTTAATTCAAGACAGCAGGATATTGAACTTTTCTCTGCTGTTCATTTAAGGGTCAACTGTGAGGTTAATGTCCTCTAAGAATGTTTCTTATGGCCAGAATCTGACCAGGGCATGTCTTTCCTTAAATAAAAGTTCGCCCAGAAAATGAGACATTATGACATTTTTTTTTCACTCATCCTTATGACAATCATGAGCTCCATGGAGTCGCTAAGTTGTGGCGACTGGTTAGTGAGTTGGGCTTGTAATCAAAAGGTTGTTGGTTCGATTCCAGTGCTGGCAGGTAGCAACTGACCATGTCACTTTCACTTTAATGTGTCCCTTTCCTTTTAACTGAAAAAGTCAATGACTCTAGAGCTAACTACAGTTAAGGAAGTCAGTTCTTTTCAACAAACCTGATTGATTTAAATGAAGACTTAAAAACGAAGACTAAATGATAGACTATCAGTATACAAGTTTGGAACGATATGAGAGAAGTGAACAACGACAGAATCTTTCGTTTGGGTGGAATATTCCTTCACAAAGAACTCAAGTGTCGGTACCTGTGATGGAGATCCGCGTACAGTGTTTTCTTTATTACTCTTAGTGTTTTTTCACCTCTTGCTTCTGTTTTGTATAAAGGAAGTTCTGTGATTCACTCTGATGTCACACATCAGAGTCAGGACCTGTGGATTTTTAGTTTCTAACACTTTTTAACATATTGTGTCTTTTAAAAGACCTTTATAATGTAAACATTTAAAGGTAGGGTACGCAGTGTCTGGAACGAATCGTTTACCCTGCCTTTAAACTTTGAGTTATTAAAGGAGAGCTGTGTATTTCTGCAGAGGCTGTACAATATTCTCTCTCTCAGTGTTTGTGCTCTGTCTTTACAGTTCTATGTGAAAATCAAACAGACTCCATATTGCGTTTATAACTGCAGTGGTTTAGATTCAGGATTCCCACAGAATATTGAGGGATTTTAAGATGCTGATTTCCACGCTTTGTATTAATTAAAAGCAGTAGAACCATAAACATATTTCCTTGTTAAGTGCTTGAGTAAAATGATCATTTAAGTATAATTATTTTACGCAATAAAGGTCTTGAAAAGGATTTTGTGGCAGCAATACCACAGAAGAACCATTTGTGGCTCCCCAAAGTACCTGTCTGAGGTTCTTAAAAGAACCTCATTTCAAAGAACCTCATTTTGTTCTTTACAGAAATGTAAATCTCAACAGAATACTTTAGGAACCTTTATTTTTAAGAGTATATGTTTAGGTTTCTGTGAAAGAATCGTTGCTTGTGTAATAATTTGTGAATTTTTAATTAATTTTAGTTGCCAATGAAACCAGTGAATTGAATTAATCATTAGAAACTGACACAGAAGTTCCGCCTCTTATTTATATGCTTCATTGGCTTCTGCATTGTTCTGCAAGATTTTATCGCCTGTGCTTCAGCCAACATTCCTGTTTAAATGTTGTCATATCCCTTGATCAGTCCAGCGTGGCAGGACTTTCTCTGAGTTTATTTGACCCATCCACATTTTCCATCTTTGTAAAACCAGATCTTCATCTTGGCAGATCGCAGCCACATTCTCCAAGTGAGTTCTGTGAAAAACAGCTGTCTTTGGGGAACCTTACTGGCTGGTATTAAACACGGATAGAATTGTCTCCTGTGTGTTTTGGCATTGCTGCATATGCAAAGACGAATAACATTTATAATTTCAAATTTCTTTGGCCATGGGAAACGTATAACGGAGTCAAAGGCCACAAGAATAGCCGACTGTGTCCAATTGTGAAATTTTTGCCTGTTTGTTTTATCCAGTTTTATTTTGCTTGAAACTCAATAGTCAGATGACATCTCAACAGGCCCCTGGAGGCAATAACGCTTCTTATTCCCTAGTTGGACCCATGCTAGCTGAAAGACAAACGTTTCTTTGGCATAAGCCCCTGATCACTCACCACTATAATAACTTCAAACTATGCCTGCCATGCGCTCCAAAAACTACGCGCGAGTCCTGATCTTCAGGGGGAATTTGGGCTCTTCAGATGGCAAGAAACTCAAAAATTCTCTGACCTTGCTTTGGATAAATTAGTTTGTAACATTGCAAAGAACAAAACAATTTATCCTAATCTGTATTGATAAGGGAGGTGAACCGTTTGTTGTTGTTGATGATTTTCTGTGCAGAACTGTATTTTGGTTTCATTTACTGACAGCCTGGGGATATTTTGATAAGTTCCCTGAAGATGTCGGACGAAGGACTTTTCATTAAGAGTCTGTAGAAATAACAAGCAGGAACCTTAAGGCCAGAAACACTCTGTGCAGGTATGCAAACATGGATGCGAGTGCTGGGTCAACACGTTGTGAGGATGCGGCCCTGCTGTACGTGTGCTCTTGCATTACCTTTGTGTTTAAAAATGCATGAATACTAAAGCATGTGAAAGATACCTGAAGCATCTGTGATTAAACCTCAATGTGTTGTTTTGCAGTTATCCAGCTATAAAAATGTTGGCAGTTTATCTAACTTGTTAAACAAGTTAGTTCTCTTCAAACTGTTGATCTGTTTAGCAATGTTTCAAAGTATTTTTATATAGGAGCTTGTGATCAGTTCCAATGAATTTTCCATCTGTCACGTGATAGGAATGGAGATGTCTAATTAAAATTTCTCCACGTTCTCCACATGAGTGAGTTAGTCAGATACAGTGAAGTAAGATCTAGTTTGGGGATTGTAAAACTGATGTTATTTTCTTCTATGTTCGATATTTTCCTTGTCCTCGTTTAACATGCTGAGACATTTGTAGGTTAAGTCCCAGGAAGAGCGTAAACACTGTACGCCCTTAAACGTGGACTTCTATCTAAACCTGTTACAGACTAAATCTGGCCTCTGGTTAACAAACTGATGAGGCAGGTGTGAACTGTAGAGTCAATATTTGACCAACGCATGCGGCTGGATGTTTCTCAGGAGCAGAATGTCCACACAAACAAGTGGAGGAAGCCAAAGAAAAATCTAGAAATAGGAAAAAAGATTCTGTCTGGTGTGCGGTCGTTTCAGGTAAACACGCAGACAAACGTTAAGCAAAGTCCCTCCTGACACCACCCAGAATATTCCCCCGTGAGTTTTGGCATAAGTGGGCGAGACAGTGCCCTTTCCTCTAATAAACAGACGTTTCCTGATGTTACAGTGATGCTACTGTAACCCGTATGCCATCATTTGTTGACATTTTGTTGACATTAGGTCATTTGCTGCTGCTCGTGAACTCGTGGTTCTGGAATATTCCATGAACTGTATTATAGCTCCACCTAGACATTTAGAAATATTTAGTTTTGTAAAAGCTTAACTATGCAAGAAGACTTGCAAATCAGCCTTCTCTGAAAAATAATATTAATAATATGGCTACAGTATTAGATTTTTTTATATCATACCATTATCGTAGAGTCACAATAGCAATATTTTTGCAATATCTGTTGAAATTTTTAATAAATAATGCTATTAGTCAAATTCATCTTTAATTTTTTTATTGTATTTATGTATATTTTTTATTTAAGTTGTTTGCTAATAAATCACGCTCAAATTATGAGCTGTAACCATTGTGGCTCTTAAGACAAAATGTTAAATGTGTGCAATAGCACCACCTGCTGTGTTGGAGTGTCAACCAGATACTGGTGATGAATTATTTACAATATTAACAAGTACGTATTAACACTGTATCAATAATCATGGTTATTAATATCACGGTTATTGTCAATATCAGTATATGGTGTCACCTCCTATATGGTGAATATTAAACTGGGATTAACATAGAAAATGATTTATTTTTATGAGTTATTAGAATTTTCTCTGGATTTTTGTGTTCAAACCTCTTGCTGTTTCTGATCACGATCCTCATGGTTTTTGTCATGGTCGTGAAAATAGTTAGATGTTGCAGTTTGACTAGCAGCCTGGAAGAAGCCCAGTCTTTTATTCCACTGCAGGTTGAGATCTTTGTTCTCAGTTCTCTAAACTGCATCAATACTATAGATGATCAATATGCAATGACTCTTCTCTGAGGGTTTCACATCCTTCAGCTTAAACCAATGTAACGTGAACTGCAAGGGCGAAAGCGCTGATCTAAGATCAGTTACATCTCGTCCATGTAATAAAAACTGATCTGAGATTTGCACTTTTACTTTAGGGCGCTTTACTTTTTTCCCATGCTGACTGTTGGACCTGTTAAATATTAAAACTGGTCTAGAAAGACTAGGTTTACTTGTGGTTAAAATAAGACATCAACTTCAAATACTTCAGTATTTGCATGTGCTAACTTAACTTTAAGAGCCTTGCTTAATTCAGTAGTAGATGGTATTGATTAAACCGTTCAGTCTAGTTGAAACCTCCCTATCTAACACAGTGGTTGTGTGTGCACTTTATTTTTCTGCTTGTGATAGTGTGTCAGTCTGTTGAAGTTAATTGTGAGTCAAGTCTGTCGTGCACTTCGTGTGAGAAAAGAAAAGACGAAACCTAGGTTTTTGGAAGGGAACTAAGAACTCTGTTCTAGAATGTTCCATTTACAGGTTCATGAGTTTCCATTGGTCAACCCTATAAAAGGTCATTGTCATCTTAAGAGCTTTTACAGTCAGCGTCGGTAGGCACAAGCAACCACATACATTTGGACATTGTGTAGTCGTTATGGGTTCGAGCCAGTTGTTTTTTTCCTCTTTTTGCAGCCCTGTCCAAGTTTACCGTTTCCTTGGACAAGCAAAAGCTTGTTTTCTTTGAGCCGGAAAAACAATGCATGCTTAGTCAACACTCAGTAAATCTGTTCTTCTCCGATTTCCCTGGATTTCATGTAACTGAATCTGTTTTTTTTTCTCTGAATAGAATCTGTGCATGCTCGGTGTGGAAGTATAGACGACACAACCTGTAATTCTACTTGTATATGTTGGTGTGTGAGCGTGTATGTTTGGCAGCTTTATGTAACAGGCTTGAGTCATTTGGGAGCACGTCTTTTAACTGGCTCTGACTAAGACCTCTTCAGATGTGTCAATCTGTTTAGTACATCTGGTTCAGTGCTTTTGCATTTTTGCGTGTGGATCCAAGTAATGTAATATTAGTTCCAAGGTCTTGATCCTGGGAAAGTAACCATTGCTTTGGGAATAGAAAATATGCTGATGAACTTCTGAGTTGAAGCAAATGTATTTCACCCTGCTATAATATCCCAAGTTTATTTTCCCTCAACGGCTCGTGAGGAATCCGATCACCGTCTTTGCTGTCTGATGGGAAGAGAGCAGCGTGGAGTATTGAGGCTTTGTGAAGCAATTTTTCTCACACTAAAATGTATAAATACCCCCATTCCTGGTTCCCATGACTTTTAATGAACAATAGAATGGTTTCATAAAGTTCATGTTAGGGAACTGAATCAGTGCTTTCCTGGTTACGCGGTATTGCTGCTGTGGGCATCCGTTCAACTGACAGCTGGCGATAACTCTCACTGACTTCCTGTATGCGGATGGCAAAGGGCAAAAGAGTCTGTATCGCTGAATTCTCAATGTGTTTTAATTGTGTTTTATGATTAGCTGGTGCGTCTTGATGTCTTAAAACCTCCTGTCGCGCTTTGTGTTGATTTCCCTGCGCGTTTGGTGAAAATGCAGATAACCTTAGAGGTCTGTTTCTGTTTAAACAAATGTTTTGGTTTTCATGGAAAGTTCAGCAAAGCATGAATGAATGAAACCACTGAATGAATTGTTTTTGTGTCGGAGATCATTAATCACATGGTTGGTTGTTTTTTCAGTGGCGATGCCCTTCATCATTATGACCATCGTGTTCCGCCCGTACAAGCGTGGCATTTACTGCAACGATGAGACCATCCGGTACCCCTACAGACCAGACACCATCTCCCACAAAATGATGGCTGCTGTGACCATTTCCTGCTCCATCATTATCGTGAGTCTCTCAATAACTGCTCAATGTTCCTGTAGCTCAACTGGTAGAGCATTAATATATCAACACAAAGGTTGTGGGTTCCATTCCCAGGGACACACACACACACACACACTGATAAAAATGTATATATGTATGTTGAATGCGCTGTAATTTGCTTTGGATAAAATCATCAGCCAAATGCAAAAATGTAAATGAATCATATGTCAGATACACATCAGAAGAAGTCTGAGCAACATTGGTTTAACTATTGACAATTAGGGTGGGACAACCTATTTGTTAAACAATGAAAGACACAGGACGTCTTCCTTTTGTGTTTGCTAAATGTTTTGATGTCGCTAGTATTGCAGAAATGAACACAGTTGTCAGTTCGGTCTATGCATGCAACATTCCTAAGAACTGTCACATTGAATATCAGCCAGCTGGAAAACCTCAGACAAATCGTTTTGTTGGTGTGGCAGTATCTTCAATTTTCTAAGGTCGCTTTAACAGCATCAATAGTATAATAATTTGTTTAGCGAAGCATAGTCTGTTAAATAGTGAGGCCTACCTATTAATTTAGTTATTAGAATATTACACGAGATGAAAGATATTTACATTTCAGCGTTGTGAGTGTTGCTTTCCTCTCTGATGACCAACAATGACATACAGCTGACAGTTCACCAGAAGTGCCCGGGCTGTCGTTTGTGAAAACCAGGAAGTAACAGTGCATATAGAAGATTGATCTGTATTTGATATTGTAATGATTAAAGAGATATTTAACTACTGTGTTTGAAAAACAGACCAAGATTTTAAATTCTTGTTAGCTCAAGTCTACTTCTTGTTACTACATCTACATTTGACAGATGCTTAAAAGCATCTCGCAGTACATTCAATTATACAGTTTGTCATGACATGTACGCCTTGGGAATCAAACCCACAACCCTTTGCATTACGCAATGCTATACCAACTGAGCTACAGAAACACTAACCTAAAGGATTTACAATACATATGTTTACAATGCATTTGACAGTCATTTTTGGAAGAAAATGTCTATTAGGAGTCATTGTAGTTGTCTTCAGAGATTTAAAGTTGCATTGATTGTGAAGAGCATTTACAGGGGTTATGAGTTTTCTGTACTTGACAGAGAAAAGCTGCGGGTTGGTTTTTGCCCCGAGGCCTCGTGTTCTGTGAGAACATTATGATGAGTTCAGTCTGATGCATGAGGAGTGAGAGTTCAAGTCTCTCATTATGAGTCAATTACGACAGGCAGACTCATACGCTCACTCACTTTTAACTCAGTTTGATTTCCAGGAAAAAGTCTTAAGCAAAACAGCATGGTGAACTATTTCCACACATCAGTGAACTAATAGTTAGTGGTGTTTATTGAGACGGGCGGCACTAACCTTGTTGCTCATACTGACAATATAAAATGAACAAACTCTGAGGGTTAAACTTTGGTGCGTAACAAAACCTGCACCACTGGTGCAACAATCGTTGAATTATTAGACTATTAGATGAGCAAGCATGACGTATTTAGTTTCACAATGTACAGATCTCCACTGCATGTGTGCTAACGTCCTGTCCTGCTTGTAGATCACTTCAGGAGAGGCCTACCTGGTCTACACCAAACGCCTGTACTCTAATTCGGGCTTTAACCAGTACGCTGCAGCGCTCTACAAAGTCGTGGGGACGTTTCTGTTCGGCGCGTGTGTGAGTCAGTCTCTCACCGATATGGCCAAGTACACCATCGGACGGTTGCGGCCCAACTTCATGGCTGTCTGTGCTCCAGAAGTGTGCAACGGCTACATGCTGGAGATAAACTGCACGGGAAACCTACGGAACGTGACGGAATCTAGGTACACAACCAGGGTGCAGGAAGGGCTAGTGTCAAAGGTCAAAGTGCTAACCTCGCGTCCTGTATTTGTTTGTTTCGTTCACCTGTTGTCTTCACGTCCTGTTTCACTAGTAAATTTGTGCTTTCTCAGGCTTTGACCTTTTATTGTCCCATTTTTTTCAAATTCCATATGACCTTAAAGACCGTGTGTATTTTGAGATGAGTATCACACTAGAAAGCACAGCCTATCTGCAAGGAAAACATTCAGTCAAAAAAAAATTTGTTGTCAGTTTTAAATCTGTGTCCTCTTGTTTTTTGTTTCTGTGGGACACAAGAAGCGAGATAGCATTTGAAAGATCAGGTTATATATATATATATATATCAAAAACGTTATTCTTAAGTTGTTAACGTTGCAGATTAGAAAATAATAACATTTTTAACATTATTGTGGCTTAATAAAAAAGTTAGGGAAACGCTCTTACAACTTAAAATTGTTAGCTGGGAAGCTATGTAAAGCTCTCCTTTTGTGTTCCACAGAACAGCATGCAGGTTGGAACGACCTGAGGGTAAATTTAAATAAAGACAGAGTTGTCACGATTCTTTTGAGTGTGCTTAAATCTTATGAACATAAATGTGTCTTTCTAAATGATGCTGTGAAAATGATTTACCGTTTCCTCTCTCCCTATTTGTTTCTTGCCTCTTTCCGCATCCCCCCCTCCCACGGCTCTTCTGTGCCAGGCTGTCGTTCTACTCGGGTCACTCCTCTTTTGGGATGTACTGCATGTTGTTTCTGGCGGTAAGTATCTGTTCTGCTCCTTCCTCTTCCACAATCACACAGACACAGAACATTTGTGTGGACAGATAAAGCAGAGCAGCAGGAAACAGCACTGAGACGATGCTCGGTGTCTCACGCTCTTATTCGAGATCTTTCCGATCTTTCCCTGTACTCTCAGCTGAGTCTCAGGTTCCAAAAAGGACATGGTGGCACCTTAAAAGTAGTTTATAACTTCTGTTATTTTCTACATCTTCTGAAGCTATATGGTAGCAGAGCTAGGGTTGTAAGTCATATGAAGTGCTTTTCTTGGCCATTTTGAAGGTTGACAGACTGGTCACTGTTTGCTCTCATTGTTTGGAAAAAGTTGAACATTCTTTTAAAATGTCTCCTTTTGTGTCACGAAAGAAAGAAAGTCTAAGATCTCATGTTCAGGCTTGTCAGTGGTTATGAAGTTGTTTAGTCATATTTACACAAGTCCAGACTGTTTAGAGTTGCTTTCCCATAACTCTTTAAAAGGAATTGCTTTCATTTTGTTTCTGAATACACAAGGCAGTCATTTTTCTGTATGTCCAAAGCCCTTTAACAACACTGTAGTCAAAATCGTTCGTTTTCTTTTGTGTTGTGTAGCTTTACGTCCAAGCACGTATGGCGTCCAAGTGGGCTCGCCTCCTGCGGCCCACAATTCAGTTCTTCCTGGTGGCCTTTGCGATTTATGTGGCTTATACCCGTGTGTCTGACTACAAACACCACTGGAGTGACGTGGTGGTGGGTCTCCTGCAGGGGGCGTTGGTGGCTGTTCTCACGGTAAGTATGTGACTCACAGAAACTCATTGTCATGTTCATGAGTGTCACATGCTTTCATTCTAAGTGACTAACAGTGGAATCAAACCCATAACCTCAGTGTTGCAAGCATACATCATGGCAGTGTTTGGTTTATTATATTCAATTTATGCTATATATATATGTATATATATATATACATATGCACTAATATATACCTACATATAATTATTGCTCTAGTTGTGTTCATGGTTTGTTATTCATTTTTTTAAAGACTTTATTACTCTTCATCACAGGTGCGATACGTTTCTGACTTCTTCAAAGAGCGACCACCTCGATGCCAGAATGCAGAAAACGCCGAAAACGAAGACATAGAGCGCAAGCCCAGCCTTCAGATCGCAGATGCTGAGAGAAACAATCATTACTCCTACAGCAGGCCTGTATGAGCCTGACCTCTGAGCCAGCACGAGGGCACTCGAACAGAACCACTGGATGCTGCCGCTTCTATGACACGTCCTGTACAGATAACCACACACATTGCCACTCAGACACTGTTCTCACACTCACAAGATAACACTCCCCATTTCATAGTTCTGTGTGTGTGTGTGAGAAAACAAGAGCTTGCATGAGCTAACACTGAATGTTATATTTTACACTTCTTTACAGATGGCTGATCGTGTTTATTTCATATATTTCATGCATACTCGTTTGTTGTGTGCACACATTGCCTTCAATCAAGTGAAAAATGAGGGACTATATTGTATGTTAGCACAAAATTCTCCAATGGGAACTGGCTGTTTCCATGACAACCACAACACCGCCGGTTGACATTTACTGACTAGCCGAACTTCTGCTGTTTACAGGAGAAAACGGGCTGTTAAAGGTTTGGTGGTTGTTTAAGAAAACGGGAAGCTGAAACACAATTAATGCTCACATTGTCAATCAGATATTTTCTCCAGTTTTTATAAAGATTTAAGAACTAGTTTACAGTGATTTTTAAAATGATTTTTAAACAAATGTCATGTTGTTGTGGCAACAGATTTTGTGACTTTGTAACCTTTTATAACCTTCACAACAATTTGGTTCTTACAGTTGCAAACTGGTTATAGCAACATACATCTGCAAGAAATCATAGCCAAACTGCATAGCATGACAAAATCTTTATATATACTACTTCGTATTCAATTTTATATTGTCTTACTCTGTGTCCACACCACAAGTGACTGCTGCTGTGTAGCTCCTGGTATATCTGCCTGTACTGCAAGCGTATACAGTTGCAGTTTCATTAATTATAACTATTATTTTAGTAATAATGTCGCACCGTCTGTATAGATTTGGTGTAATGTTGTCAGAATTAAAACCACTAACTAACCGCCGCACATATCACAGACCGGTTATCTTAGACCAAACTGTGCCTCACAGGTTTCTGTAAATCTCTAAGTGACTTCTAATACGGCTAATGTTGGAGTAAACTAACCTTCTGCAGGATCAGCAAATATTGACCATTAGAGAGCCATCATAACAGATAAGACTGAAGCACTTTAAACGAGCCCAGAAACATGTACACACTTTAAAATTTCCACCCTCCAGGAATCGTTGGCATACTTTGGTTTTTAACCTCGGTTTTAACTATGATTTAAACCATACAGTACTAATCCTAAACTAGCACATTATTTAGGGTGACACAGCCAGTTTATAATATGGTGGTCTCTCTCTTTTGAATTTTACCCTTTAAGTTTGTTTTTTGCATCTGCTGTCTACTGTGAGTTGCTAATGCTGCAGATTTTTGATGGGCAGTATATTTACTTAATATGAATGATTTTGTTTCTTCTGTATGGAACAGAGACTTTCTGTGACGCTGTAGCCCAAAAACAGCCAGTCTTAAAATAAATCAGCCCAATGCATAGCTGAGCTCATGTTGTATAGTGGACTAGCATACTGAATGTGACAAAGATCATAGTTAACATTTATCTAACGTTGTGTTGAATATTACAGTCTACCAGTTTTAAGTTAGAAGTTTACATGTGGGCTATTTGGGAGGGTAGCTGACATGACCTGTGCTGTGACAAGCTGTAGTCCAACTACAAGTATTTCACTGTAAAAAATGATGACTGTAAAAAGTCATGACAGCATATGTTTTTACATTTACTATAAAAAACTTTAAGCAATTTCAGCTTTGTTTTACAAGTTACAACAATTCTACGCCAGTCGAAATTTTAAATTGTACATTGAAATGACTTGTGCAGCCAATTTTATTAAACTTAAAAATTAAGGCAGCAAAAAATGTTTTACAGTGTTTAAATTGCTTTTCAATTATGTGATTCTGCTTGCATCAGTTGATACTTCATATAGTCATTTATCACGGTGTAAGACTGTAATGTAATGGTGAAGGTTGAAAATGTATTTTTTTAAGTGACCAATCACGGAACTTAAAATACGTTTTTTTGTCCTTGTACAGACAAAGCATATAAATATTAACTTTCATTTATGTTGTATATTAACTTTCAATTATGTTGTATTAAAATGTGATTACAAATCTGCCAACACTGGCAATGACCAACATTTTACAGACTACTGTATTACACAATATACCATCAAGCACCATGAAGAAACCCACATTTATTTGCATTTTGGAACCAAAGTCTTGGTTTGGTTTTCACCGCTAAATTTACATGGGGAGAAAATTGTGTTCCCTGGTATTTATTGAGACCAATGAAATTGAAGCTACTGAACCCTGTTTTCTTTTGTGTTTAAAAGGATTAATTATATGTCATTTGTGAAGTTTTGCAGCTCCAAAAAAATGTATCTGAACCAATTATTATTTAGTCCAATTACTCCTTTGTAGTTAAAAGTGTGATTGTGAGTTTATAGTCTGTTGCACAAGCCATTTTTATTTCCTAGTTATATTTTGCATTTGTTGGTTATACATACAACTTTAGATAAATAAAAGCTGTTCAGCATCTTTTGTCATGATGTTTTTGCTCTAAATAGTCAAACGGATTTGAAGGTTTTTTTAACGTTCACAGTGACAGTTAATCATTTTATAGAGGGCCTGAGCTAATAATTTATTATTATTTTTATTATTATTATTATTATTAGTAAGCTTCAGTATTATTATAGCAGTTACTCATGGTTGGGTTTAGGGACGTACATAAACCTCAACGTATTAATCTTTGTGTGGTGTTACATTAAATTAAGAGCCCTGTTAATAGCCCTGTAAAGTGACCAGAATATGTTCGGTGGGGGTTCTTCTATCTTTGGCCTGTAAGCAGCAATCATTGCCACTTTTTTGTTCTTCAGAAATGTAAACAGCTAACTATAGTTACAACAACAACACATAATATTATATTTTGTGGAGCTGCTCATTTTTGAGTTTTATACAATATACACATTGTAAATACACAAAGGTGCTGTACTGTGCAATGTATTGATTCAAGAGCATTCAAGTCTTCGTTGCAAAATATGTACAGCATGCTCACACCAGATTTATTGTTTGAAATTTTGATTAAGAACTTGGTTTCCCCTTTAGCATGTGTTTTTGATTGGCTGAACCTTTCTAAAATTCAACCCGGTAGTGTTCAGCCAAAAACTAGCTCTTATCTTGGAAGCACTGGATCACAGCGTTATCATTGTATTGTAACGACCAAAACTGTATTGCATCCATGCAACACATTTTAAGCAGATTTATTTATGGCATGTGTGGGTTGCCTTTTCTCTCCCAGGCAGGGCTGGAACAATATATGAGACAGAGTAAATACACATTTAATGACCTCAAAGGATCGTGGCCATTGTAATGTGTGCCCATGAATAGATCTGACTGGTTCACAGCCTGTTTGCATTCGTACATTGTGTTTCTCCTGCTGACGTCCTGCTGCTACAAATACAAGCTTTATTTAAAGTGAACATGATCCTACAAAAGGGAATTTTTAGCTCTGATTCTTTAAGCAACCTGCCATGAGGTTTTAAAACAGCAACTCAGTCTGGAAATAAATCAGAAACAATCACTAAACATCAGGCTGATTACAATGCCTTAAAAGCAAGAGGTCAATTTAGGTTTAATTTTAAAGCTGAACTCCTTTTTTTTGGTTAGAAATGAACAAAAATCATTTGTGGAGCAAGTACACAACAGATCAGCGTTCAACACGATCTCCTGATTCACATCTGTAAGTTCTCATTTCTGTAGCCGGTTATCAGAAATCAGTGTTGATAAAGACATGACTACTTCTGAAACCACTCAAAAATGTTTCCAACTTATCTGCAAACCCAGCAGGGCTGGACGACCCGCGTTTGACCCGTCATATTTCAAGTCACTGTCTTACATCAGACAGATAAAAATGTTTTGGCCTCTCCAGTCTCATGATGATTACTCATGGGTGACCATTTTATTTTAGACCAAATTATTGAATCTGTCAGGGTTTGACGTCAGTTTCGGTAAGTAGGTTTCAGCATGGAAATGTGGACGATGTGTGTTAATTGTTTGTAATTTAAAAACAGGCAAATATTCCCAGTCAGAAAGCCAGGAAGTAAATCTGATTTGATTGATTTATAGCCCCACCTACTGTAAGAATCAAGCAGTACATGATAAACACAAAAATAAATGGCGGACCTGCAGAAACGTCTTGAAACTTTTATGGGGACTCTTTACTAAATTCCCCATAAAATATAAACCGTAGTTCACATCAGGGACAATAACTTGAAAAATGGCACTTGATGCATTTGCTCAAAGAAATGTTTTAATAAAAATCTGTGTTCTGGATACCTTATAAAAGCAATTGAGCATTCAGGGCCATGCTGTATTGTCAACAGTTTGCAGTTACACTTTATTTCAACAGTCTACATTTAACTAACTTTTAAGTATCTTTACAACTACTTATTAACTAGCAGTCAGAGTATTAGTAGACGGTCTGCTTCATACCTGCCAACAGTTTATTTTAATGGAAAATTTTACTGGCTGAAAGTTATGTCAACTTTCAACAGTCGACTAATATGTGTTTCTAATAAGCAGGGGGCGAGGCTTACTAGGGGTCTCGGGGGGAGGGCTCAAAATGACTTGAATTATTAAAAATGACAAAAGTACTAAAATACGCTAAAATGACAAAAAAAATCAAGATATGTGTTGGTTTTGATGTATTATAACAAATACACATTTTTCCAATTATGTGAAGCTCTTGAACAGCTTACTGAGAAGGAAGTGTGGGTGGGAATGGCTGTTAAATATGGCTGTGGAAAATGGGGGGGGCTTTTAAGTGAAAAGCACCACTGTGCTTATGTAGTTGCAAAGTAACTTTAGTTAGTAGAACGTCTGAAGCAGAATATCGAAATAAAGTATAACCCAGTAGATAAGACTACAGTATATTCACAACATAGCACAGCTGCTTTAATCTTACTGTGTGATTTAGCACTGAGTAATTATTTATAGTAAAGGAATATTTCACCTTAAAATGAAAATTCTCTCACCCTCAAGGCATCCTAGTTGTATATGACTTGATTTCTTTAACCGAACACAATCAGAGTTATATAAAATAATATCCAGGCTCTTCCCAGCTTTACAATGGCAGTGATTAGTGCCCGAGATTTTAAAGCTCTATAAAGCGCATCTAACATCATTAAAGTAATCTGACTAAATAATCGGAGTAAAATGACACCAGTTTATTAATTGTCTTCTGAAGCTAAGCAATACGTTTGTGAAAGAAAGCCATTAATATTTTGAGCATATTTAGCGATCAGTACATCACGTTTGGAAGTAAACGTTTGTATGAATGAGGATATTATTTAATATAACGAATGTGTTTAGCTGAAGAAAGTAATATTGACCCAGGATGGCATGAGTGTAATATGGAAGAATTTTAAGGTGAACTATTCCTTTAACAGAAGCCAGTTTACAAGCAAACACAGGTAGTTATATCAGAGCATCTGTCTTTACATACTGTGCAAATGTAATAATATGCAATCAAAATGACAGTTATTTATGGTCAGTATGGGGGGGCAATGCAGAGACTTTTGGCTGTTTTGAGGCTGAGACAGCTGAAAGCCCTCATGGGGAAAACAGTGAACTGGTGGTACAGTGAGAACATCTTTAATGTCCATTTGTCTAGAAGTTTCCACATCTTCTTTTTGAACTCGGTTTTGAATTATAAAATTGGCAGTAAAAGCATCTCAGTCCTTTTCTGTGTGGGAGAAATATCACATCCGTTTGCCTGTCACACTGAAATAAACCCAGAAAGAAAACAGGATTACAAACCAGAATCTTCGACTACTAGATGTATCCATGTTAACGTTCTGTAACATTTTGCAGTCACCACACTTTGAGAAAATATCCCAAACAGCCAGCAAAAGATGTGGCAAACATTTCATTGTTATGAGTTAACTAAACAGCCTCAGTCTACATTCAATTTAATATAACAACAAAACATGACAGCGAATACTGACTAAGGCTGGAAGTTATTGTGCCCAACATCTGCTTTTGTGCTTCATGATAAAATAAAACAATGTGTGATTAAATAATGACCTGAACCTTTATAATTCAGTTTGCAACTTTGAGGCAGGTGCGATAACTCACCAGAATATTCAGCTTGCTTTCTAATTGGCTGACAGAGCTGTCAGACAGCTGATTGGCTGATTACGCCCCGTGTGTGGGTACACAGATGCAGTTCGCTCAGAGTTCGGCTTGGAGGGCCACGAGGGTGGATGTAGGGCTTCTGACAAGGCACCTGATGCCCAGGCCCCTGCATTCTGGGGGCGACCTGGTGCATTCTGGGAAGGGTGGGCAGGGGAGGGGTGGTGGCTGTCTTTCACTAGTCTCACTCCATGGTTAGGAGTGGGTCCTGCGAACGAGATGTAAAGATGTGCGTAACTGTGTCACTGTCGAATTGAATTGTAAAACCAGGTAGCAAGAACGATTTGGAGACAAGAAAGATTAGAACATTTCCAATTTCGAAAGCCCAGCTTTCACTGAGGCTGGTGAAAAATGATCCCCCAGCTACCCACGTTTACTGTAAGCAGTAAAAGCATGAGTCATGGCTTACCTAGTGTTTGAGAGCAGGGGAGGAACAGTGGGAGGAGGAGAGGGGGCGGGCAGGAGCCGCTGGAGAGCCAGGAGAGAGTGAATCATGAGAGACCGCTGGGGAAGCAGATCTCACTTTCTCCTGAAATGAAACAGTCAAAAAGCTAAACCATGTCCTGCTCAGAGAATCAACTCGCACTAATGCCAGTGGAACTTTCCATGTATGTAGCGCACTTATTATGTATGTAGTCTCATTACTTATAAAGCTGAGGTACGGTATTAGAAATGTTACAGGAATACAGTAGCTGGTTATAAACGCAAACGCTGTGCAGAACCCCTAAAAATGGGGATTTTGGCCCGTCTCACCTCAGACGTCTTGACGTTCTTGACTGCGTCCAACAATTGAGATCATACAAGGATGTCATAATTTAGTCATGTTCTCTTGAATACATAATTCACAGTAGTAGAAAACTGTTTTTATTGTTAACTAATTTAAATAACTGAAGATGTAATGTTTAGCTGTGTTTTGACTTCATCCCTGATACTGTGATGAAAGAGACAGCATTGTCTCTTTTGGCAACATTTGGCAGGAACATGCGTTATTAACCATATAACATTATTTAAATGTAATGCTAAATGCATTAATCTTACTGTTTAAACCTGTTAACCAAGTTTATCTATAACTACAAAACAGCTTTTAGTCCACAGACTAGAGACTTTGAATTAATTTTTTATTTGATTCATTTTGTTTAAGGTTGACAATCAATATTTTCTAAAGGTTCAGCACCTCGTTTCACTGACCATTTACTAAAGAGGGAAACAACTACCCTGTTCAGGGAATCGAAGTCTCTTATGAGACGGTTTGCAAACATTTGTCAGTGGGTCAGACTGACCCTCACTGTACCTGGGTGGGGCTCTTGCAAAGGCCGGGTGAGTGTGGCTGCGAGTGGGGAGAGGAAGTGGGGGAGGGACCTCTGGATGGATTCTTCCGGAGAACTGGAGAGCTACTCAGTCCGTTCCCTTCTGCTGACCTGGGAGAGACTCCTGCAGGTGACGAGCTTTTCTGCAAGCGTAGAAAACACATAATGCATCATACATTTCAAATCATGCTCCTTTAAATCATATCTTAAAGATTAAAAACAAACTAGATTTTTACATTTACTCAAGCAAGTGAATGTAAGTGGTGCTCGCCTGTACGAAATCGCCAGCATGACACCAGGGTGTTCTGAGTACATTTAGTGTGTTGCTGTGCAGGTAATTTTTTCTGGTAATTTATTAAGTGTTTTTTACTGGTCCAAATTAAAATCTCTATGATATTCTAGTCTCTAGTTGTGTTTCAAAGTCTATGGGATTAATTTTAGCCTGTTTTGGCTGCCAGGTGAAAATCTCTTCACCTCTTTTAACCCGTCTGCATGACATGTTCAGTAGGAGTCACAAAGGTTTAATACACTGGGAAATTGTATGGAACTTTATGAATTCCACATTAAAGTAGAAAAATGAATCTCACACCTCTTTACCGCCGTCTCTCCTGGTCATGTCTTCACTTTTACTGTCACTCTCCTGCAGCAATAAAAACATCACACATGATCAGTCCTAAACATGAGTACAAGATCTTCATACTAGTAAGCGCTATCACTTTAAAACAATAATAATCATAATATTCAATTGTGGTTGGAGGTGGAGAGATGCATTTTAACCCGCATGGAAACAAACTGCAGAATGAACCACTCACAGACGGTGTAGTCAATAAGCAGCATTAAGATTTTAGACTTTGGATCTGAATTTAAATTACCCGCTGCGATCGCCCTGCGCCGGTCTGCTCCGAAACGCTTCTCTTGCCATCTGTCTCGCCGTGGGAGGAAGAGGATGATGGAGGAAGACCGAGTCTCAACCCTGTAGAGCGATGGCTCACCGGAGAGCCACTTCCACTCTAAAACACACAACACACATATATAACACACATACACGACCTATACTCACACTAACATCTGTCCCTCCAGTGTAAACAGCACATCAGCACCAGTTATCATCAGATCAAGATCAAACAGATGTACAAGTTTACCGATTACGTTTTGACTCCCAATTTGTTCACGGTGGAAAAAAAAAGATACTGGCTTGTTTAATACTTAACTTTAAAGCTGCAATCCGTAACCTTTTTTGGTTAAAAACGAACAAAAATCCTACCCTAAGGTCTCCTTAGGTCACCCCACTCCGATTCGCAACAGTAAGTTTATGATAATGATTTACAATTAGAGCTGTCAGGTCTGTTGTCCTGGGAAATGTCCGTTTGACTTGTGTTTGCGTCATGTTTGTAAACAGAAAGAAGATTGTGCTAGATGTGTGGGTGCTGGAATCGTGAAGTGTTTGTAACTTGTTAATGCAGCAGTTGTTTAGTATTTAAATTTGTCATCCAAGTTAAGAAAATAACTCCACAAGCAACTTGTAATTTTATGTCTGAACAGAGAGCTATCAGATCAATAATTCAAACAAGTAAAACACAGAATAAGTTTGAATACTCACCCTGATTGAGGCTCCATCTACAGCGATAAAGAGAAACACAGAAGGATTAACTTATCTGATTATGTTATCATGGGAACATTATATTAAGAAAATATTCCACAGTTTTTACTGTATCTGTGTTGCTGTTGTTACTGCAGTCAATAACTTGACAGATCCTAGTTTTGCAATGTACTTAAAATGAACATTTATCGGGCAAGTCGTTTCTGAGGCTTTACAAGTGTAAAGTTAAATTGTTGTTATTAATTCTTCAGTAAAAATATAATTGCTGTAAAGTTGTTTAGTTGAAAGACTGAAACACGCACAGACAGAGTTGATAAGTGATCAGCAGTCTTCTATCGTGTGATGTTGAAGCATTATGGAAACCTTAAATGCTTCCAGCATTATGGAAGTATTAAAATCACATGTCTGGATCACATTGCCATGAGCTCTATGAGGATATTTTACTTGTGATATTGTAATCCTCGTTACAATGGTGATTCTTATTCTCATTACCGTAATACAATTTTTCATTCCTGAATTACAGTAAAAAGCCTTCAAATTGGATTTTGATTCTCATGTACCTCTGGAGTCCAGGGGCTCAGTGTGAGCGGTGTCGTCTTTAGGGGCCATGTGCGGGGGAAACGGGAAGGCCCCAGGAAGAGCCATGAGGCTCGCACCTGCACCCAGGGTCAGTCCCGAGGGGTGTGGCGTCAATGGAAAACCTGGGCCATGATGGGAAAGATGCTGGAACTGTTGCTGCTACAAAGAGGGATGTAAAACATTACATTACTTTATGATCAAAAATCTCAAATTTCTGTACAATGATAAAATACCTCCACAATGTCTTGTCTCTCTGATACATTAAAGTTTATTTGGACTTTACAGATCCAAAGCTAAACTGAGTATAAAGTGATTGATGAGGCTGATGAAGTACTGCTTGTGATTGTTCAGACTGAAACTGTACTAATGTTTGATTGGTAAAGAAAATGGACTCACCCCTATGATGGCGTTGAGTTCTGCCATGCTCACGTGTTTGGATCTCTCGACAGCTTGAGCCACCTGGTGCTGATGCTGTCAAACACACACAAACATCAGGATAACACACAAACTGTTTTTAAATATAACAACATAAGAACTAACTTGTAACCAAGTTAACTTGTGAAGCACAAATATAACAAATGATTTAAGAAAATTGACCAAATCTGAATATTACTTACTAGACTAGTTTAGACTAGACAGCTTTACAGTAACACAAAAACATGGGCACATTGTGCTTAGGCTCCTCACAGTTTTATACAACATTTGTTTTTGGTTTAAATCATTTCATGTACAGCAGATACATGAGCAGCGAGGGACAGGCTGCAGTTCTTCACATTTCATCTATGCATTGCTAAAAAGTTAGCGGCCAAATGTTTAGTAACTCTAGTTTACCAAAGTACATTTTCTCTGATTGGGTACTTGGCGAGCGTTCATTTTGGACCTTGTGTACAACCCTACTGACATAAGGTATTCAGATACGGAAGGACTGTGGCCAAACATGCAAAACTAACCCGCCACATGACAACACTTTACAACCACAAACAAACAAAGCAGATGTGAACAGCAGGTGAACCGAAAAGAGCTCTTGACTAGATGCTTGTCTCTGTGGCAGCCCTGTAGCTCCCAACAGGCATTACGATTAAACCTAATAACCAAATCCACTCTGTGTGCCTTATAAGACAACAATATGAATTATTGATCGATGAAAGAGGTGGGCGATTCACAGCTCTCTGTTGATGACACCTCTACTATAAATAATAGATGTGTAAATAACCTGGGGGGAGGGGCTCAGTGTGTGCGTTTGAGCCCACATGTCCCCACAAGGATGGTAAAAGTCACACACAGCTACATTGTGGGGACCAGCCAGTGGTCTTACTTAACCATATTGGGGACAAATTTGCACCCGAAAATCAGCAAAACATAACAAACCTCATTTTGTTGAGTTAGGCTATATTGTTTTATAACTAGCTATGTAAAAAAAACAATAGAAGCCTATGGAGGTCATTTAGATAGATAAGTAATCGTGTGTTTCCTCACCTCTTGGGACAGTAGAGGAATGATCTGTGTGCATATAGCACTCAGTCGTTTCACAATCTCAGCCTGCAGAGACACACAGACACATAGTCATAACAAATGCCATCAAATAATGGAGAAAACAATCAGGGCAAATGCACTGTTACTGCTCTGTTATTTAGACAGACTGAGTCAATAGTTACAGACAGACAGATAGTCATTGGGTTTTGTTTAATCAGTGTATTAACTCTGCTGATGTTTGTTTGGTCACTGTGAAAATGGAAGTTATGGTCCCCGGCTGTTTCTCATGTTTGAGGCAGTGAGAACCAGCTTTAATATTGAATGTACAACAACACTGTGTCCAGTTGCTTTAACATTGTACTAGTGTGAAGCACACAGGTCTTTTGGACTCCCAGACATGCTTTCAATGCAATGCGCCCACACACACACACACACACACACACACACACACACACACACACACACACACACACACACACACACACACACACACACACACACACACACACACACGTTTGACTATATTAGTGAGGTCATTCCAAAGACTTCCACTGATTTAATATTGGGCTAATAATATTTTCTGTCCCCCACCTCTAAACCTAACCTTTACACAAACATGCATGACATTACATTTAAAGAAAAATATGATTTGGCTGATTTACTGCCCTTTTTATTTGGTGAGGATTATTACAATGTCCTCACAAGTTGGTTGTCATGACAGTTCACTATACAAGTGAGGACATTTGGCCTTCACAAATATAGCTAAACCCGTACACACACACACTTCCAGATTTGGCTCCGCCCACACACTCTGACCCACATACAGTCAAATCCAGGCATTTCCAACAGATGGTCTGGAATGAGGGAAGAACCAGGGGTCTTATCTGGATTAGCCCACTCTAGCGTGTGTGTGTTTGCTCATATTGCGCAGTTAGGCCTAAAACTGACAGCAGAGTAAATACTCAACAAAACACATAATCAGGCCCACTGGATATACACCCCAACAACAAACCAAACAACAGAAACAAAACATCAGATTAAATTGGTTTGTGGAAAAATCAAACAGTTTTTAAGGTTATAAAACAGTATATATATATATATATATATATATATATGCAAACCTATATAGTACATAATATATATTTTATATACATTTTACATATTGTTGCCACTTTTTTGCATTAATCCTCTTTGGTGTGACTGCCACACCTGAAAACTTCTGCTGCTGACACAGATTATAGGTCAATTACAAGAGCTGGAGACTTACTGTAAGATCAGCATTCGTGGAGTTTCAGGGTGATTTGTGAATTCAGTTAGTGTTTAGTAGCCATCAAAGCCGTTAAACAAAAGCCATAACAACACCTTATTGTGAAAGCCCATTACATACAATCCTGCTGATCTGTAATGAAATCACACGTACCTGCTTCTGCATCTCAATGTTCAGGCCGTAAGACATCTCATAATACTGTCAAAACAAATACGTACAGTTCAGTTACATTTCAGTTGCACCACAGTGTCACAAATACTCCACATATATTACCAGAAACTGAGATACGACCTGTAATCACAGTAAAACTGGTTTCTCTTTTATATTAATCAGAGTGGAGAATCATTTTCATAAATGCATTTGGAAGATGCTTTTATCCAAAGTGACTTGCGATGCATTTACGGTTTTCTCTGGAAACTAAATGCCTGATCCTGGCATCATTAATGTCAGGCTTTATCAATCTAAAGGAATGTAGCTCACTTATAAATCATTATTTGCCAGAACATTTTCCCATCATGTGATGACAGACTCGTATAGATATTAAAGCCAGACCCAATTAATCTGCCAATGTTCGGCCAATCTGAGATTATCTGCATCACCAGTTATATTTCCTCCTTTCCAAAATCTTCTAAACTGGCCTCATGAAGATACATTTGGTTTCCCATACGTTTAATTAATTTAATTCTATGCTTTAATTACACATTACATTATTGGAATAATAACTTGTGTGAAATTGTCATTTGTCATTTTTGAATTTCTTTGTATTTAGTATGTCCCCATTTTACTTTAATGACAACATGCACTTGAGCTGGCAAATGGTTTATATAAAACCTGTTAACCTATGTTGTTACGGTATGATCTGAGAATGTTCCAGAAAGCACCTTGTGTTTTATAAACTTAAATAAATGTCATAATTTAGCTTTTGTGATTAGTTGCCAAATAGTGCTCAGAATCATCAGTATTTTTTTCTTTTTGCATCATTTTTACACTTAAATGTTCAAGTTTTGAAGTTTGTTAATTCTGGCCATAAAAAAATTCTTGCTGGTCGACTAATAGTATCCGTTCGGTACCAGCTTGGGTTTATGGGTAGTATGTGTCAGTCTTACCATGATATAATGTCTGTGCATCTCGGTTTTCTCACTCGCCAACTTCTCACACTCCATTTTAAGACTGAAAAAAATGAAAAGACATTAATGGTGAGTTCTTCTCGGACGGTCATGTGACACCGTGCCCTCACTTAGCTCTCTGTGCTCAGTTAAGGACATCAAAATATTAACATTCAACACAAAATACATAAAAACAAATAAGGTTTGTTTCAGCTACACAGCTTCATTTTATTCTCAGAAGCTGCTAGTTGTATAATGTTCATGAAAGTTTTTTTTTTTGCTGGGTTCTGAGGAAAGACTTTTAGTAGCTTTTTAAATTGTCACTAATAAAACAATCTGGATTAGGCTAACTGGATATCTGGCTAATAGTCTGTATGAACTAATCCAGGCGTTTCTAGTGACTAGTGTGGTTTACAGATTGTTAATCTCATCAGCTTTGCGCAGGTGATCCAACCTGCAGCTCAGACAAAAATCAGAGTGAATCACAATCCATTCAAACCGGAAAACTGGAATTTCCAACAACCTACTTGGAAAACTGAAAAGATAAACTTCCACAATGATTTTACAGAACCACAGGTGTATGATGTCACACAAGATGTACAGGGTATAAATGAAAGACACTGGGAGGTCAAAGTTTCTACATTTTATAATAATAAATGTTTTCCTAATGTTTTCATTATGTAACCAAACATTGTTTTAACATTACTGGGTTCTGTAACTTATAAAATGGTCCACTAACAATTTAAGAATAACATTTTATGCTAACGTTTTTAGAATATTGGCCAATGACACATAACAATGACATATAACATTACTGCAAGAACGCTTTTTGATACCTTCTGTAAACATTTCGAGACTGTTCCCTGTTATGTCATCATATTTTAATTAAACATAAATGCATGAAAACATAGAACAACAAAAGGCACAGTAAATAAAATAAACAGTAGTGAACATAAGGGAATTTATGGTAATTTTTCTTAATTGCTATGGTTTTAGGTTTTATTGTAGCTCACCATTGTGGCAACAATGCATGTCCTGCTTTACTCATTTAAACATGATGCATATTCAGTAAATAACATTCAAGTAGGACTCAACACCGCAGCTGAGGCTTGAGTGTCGAGGTTCTGTACCTGTGATACTGAGCCTGGAAGAGCTGGAATTCTTCTTTGATATGATCAAGAGTTTCCAACACTGTGAATTTCATGCCGGCGTGGCCTGACACCAGAGCAGCCTGAAACCCAGAGCAGAGTCAGAGAAGCTGCAGTCCTACAGTCATTACACACTGACCACTGTACTGTACTGCAGACACATTACACTACAGATTACAGGATTTACAGATTTACTTCTGAACCCATCAACCTATTCCGACATATATGTACGGATTCAAAACATCGCACGATTAATTTTTAGAAGAAAAAGTACATTATATTTATATATTACCCTAAGGAACTACAAAGTATGCCATGGAATTACCGTTGCACTATTGTTTTAGCTAGGTTTTCAGAATGTTTCCCTAACATTTCTATTAAGTAACAACAATGTTAAAAATGTTATTTTGAAAGTTCTAGTAACATTCAGGTTTTCAAAAAGTCCAGGTTTTAAGACGTTGTATTAATGGATGTTTGAATGTTATAACATTTTTTTTAATTGGACTGTTTTTAAAACGTTTCACTAACTACTTAAGAATCACATTTATGATAACTTTGAAAGAACATCAGCCAATACTCCTGAGAATGCTCCCCGTCAGCTGGGTGGAAGTAAGTTTTTTATTAAATAATACAAGAATGCCTTTAAAACAGTTTTGGTGGGGGGGCGGACAATCAAATCCTCTGATACACACTCAAACACACAGATGCACAGACACACAGACAGGACCACTGACTGCACAAAGCCACTTTATACAGTCCTGCCTTCAACAATAAATGCTTTGTTTGGCATCTTTATCTAAAACACAAGACTGGCCGCAGGCACATACTCAGCATTCACCTTGATGTGACCCCAGATATTACCGAGACCTTACCAACAAATACACTGACAAACACTCAAACTGACATTATATGGACGTGTACTGATGTACTATACTATATGAAACTATACAGGTTAGTTTACAAATAACCCATACCTTTTGCCTCTCTTCTGCCATCGTTTCAAACATAAATATTTTTAGATGCTAAAAAAAGTATAGCACGTGACATCATATAACTGCTCATACATGCTCATAAATAAACGAACATGCTTATATATATTTGTGCATATATGTATATATGTACACATACAGATGTGCATGCTGGGATACGGTGTAAAGAGACTGCGCTGTCGTTAGAAAACAAGAGGGTGTTGTACAGCAGAGAGCCGTCTGACAGAGCTATGAATTGTCACACAGCCTGTTCCTCTCACACCAGCCCTGAAAGAACGCAGTCATCTATCTTACACTGTTTACTGTGCAGGGCAGTTTGAGCCGCCACACACACACAGAGAGGGAGAGAGAGAGATGAGGGGGATCACAGATCCGTGAATAACCGAAGGCTGCTGAAATATTCAGCACATGTGGCACAAATACAAGCGCAGTTACAGCCATGTGTGCAAGCGACATATGAACCTGCTGTGTTCCCAATCAATGCTTCCTGTGCACTGCCGCTGCTGCTGGCAGAAACACAAACGATCAGGAGGGGAAAATAACCGGCACATCTGTGAGGACCAAGCACTTCATTCCAGAAGGTTCTATCAGTACTGTACATCAGTGCTGATGAGAAGCTTGTTAGGGCCTCGATACACAATATTGCCCTGATGAGAAGTGACACCATCAGCACACACACTAGCACACACTTGCAGCCGATGCAGTTTGTGTGTGTTTATGTAAGACTGAAAGTGTGGCTCTTTGAGGTGCTAAACGGCTGAGTGCGGTTTTAGCAGTATGTGTGTTTAGAGTTTATACTGTTAAGGGTGTGTTAAAGGTAGATTTGATCATTAACACCATCAATGTAACTAGTGCACAGATGGTGGAAGATACACACACATTCACACGGCACAGCTTTACGTATGAGGCCCTGTTTACATCTGTCCCGGGACTTCCAGATATAACTGGATCGAGCAGAACAGTAAAGCTGCAGGAGCAGAATCACGTTCGTTTCATTTTTAACAATCACATAAAACCTGAAGACAGACACACCACAAGCTCTGAGGCTGTCAGCAATATTTTAAAACGCTTCACGGGGTGTGTCGTTTA
>JAZGTH010000003.1:3112500-3117500 GCA_036877525.1 Chromobotia macracanthus
AGGCCATGACGGAGAAGATTGTTGCTTTAGGAAAACAAACAAAACAGATAAAGGTCCAATGAATCGTTTATTTGTAAGGCACCATAAATACTTCCTTACCGCGCAATCTCTCATTCAGGTATAGTAAATGTTGTAACATTTTAAGCTTTTTCTTCTAACAATTGTCTTTAAATGAAGTTACAGCACAATAAAAGGTTTCCATTACACAAACAACATACAATTTTCATCAAGTACATCATTGCATTACACACACACACACATTTTAAAAATAACTACTACAAAGCTTCAAAACGTTGCTAGTTTTATAAGTACTGCCACCAGAAGAGGGAGGGGCTACATATGGAGGTGGGTGGGCTTGAGAAAAGGGGCGGGGCAGAGAGTAAGACCCATCATTACATCATGCTCAAACACATAGGTTCTGTAAATCTGAAAATTAATATGTCATATTTCCAACAAAATTGTGTAAGTAATATTACAGGGGTTAGTTGATCTTTTTCAGATGATGTTTAGGGGACAAGAGCAGAGGTATTAAACAGAAAATTAATGCAACTAAAACTACTACAGACCAGCCAGTGCATGTATATGTATATAAGTGGGAGTGTAATCATTTATACTGTAAATGATGATTGATTTCTGTATATTACAACATCCACCTCTAAAACTGGTCTGAATGTCCTCTGGCACACATACACCATAAATGTAACTTTATACATACAAAAATGTTTACAAAATTATATGTATATTGATATATTTATATATGCATATAAACCGGCCCATCGCAACAGCACACAATTTTAAAAATTAACTTTTTTTTCCCCATTTTCTTTGGAAAAACTGTTTCGAGATCAAGTGAAATCAAATATCTAAAAAAAAAATAATCAAAAACAGTTTAAGGTAATAAAAGAGAATACCAAACGAAAACATTTAAATTAAAATAACCGTACAGAATCTAGATCTCCACACGTACACACTGGAGCAAAAATGAAGAACACGCAAGCACAGAAGAACTGAAATCAATGAAAGTAAAGGAAATATAAGACACACGCCAACATAAAAAACACAAATGTCCAGGAATTAGAAAATACCCACAATGCACCAGTGCTTATGTACAACAATAGGTAGCATGTCTTTAAAACACCATGGGTATGTCTCAAATGAAATACCCGCATACTACTAACTGCATACTGCGCAGTGTAGTCTGTATACAACCAAATCTCTTTTTTGGGGGGGGTTACTATATGAAACCTCATATATTACTCAACAGTACAGTTACATGCTACAATATGATCACATGACTCAACTGCATGCTGTAGAGTGAGAAGTTCTAATCTAATTTAATATAAAACTCAAACGAAACTAAAAGCCAAAAGGGAAACTTACAATGTTATTCAATTAGTTTGTCACGCTGGAAAGCGCATTGCATTGTGGGAAACAGTATTTTGTGCGGTATGCAACCAGAGCACACTGCACATTTTGGCAAATGTAGTAGGCCAGTACTTTATTCAGACAATGTGTACACTATGCAGAGTAGTATGGTAGTATGCTAGATGGTAGTATGCTATTCTGGACATTGCCCATCACAGCTTCATAAGTAATTCAACACACACATTCGTTAGCTAAACAGTGACACCCTATGGTCACACATGGACAACAGCCACCGCAAACTAAGATCATAGGACAATGAGGACACAGACTTGGCGTCATTCCTGTCTTTTAAAACCACATGGGACAGAACCGTCATTTATTAGATTGTTACTTGTGTTTGAGAGTTAAAGACAGCGCCAATGCCTCTCTAATGAGCGAATTATTGGTTTATAATGGATTATATCACAAATGGTCAAATAGCAGCCGATTTATCAAGCTGACTGATGTATCTATCACTCAATTTAACAGGCACATATAAATCTGACGCTGTGAACTGAGCTTCACTGGCCAAAAAAAATGTGCTATTCCACCCCTCACCAATGATGAGAGATTCTGCTATCAGTTCCGACTGCGGGAGGTTAAAATTAAAGAAGAAATCATACCTTCCAGCACACACACATTTGTTTGACTACATTTGTAAGATCATTCACACTATCATTGATTTTATATCAGACTAATGATCCCAACCCTAAACCTAACCCTCACACCAAAATGTGCATGACGTTAGATTCAAAGAAAACATGATTTGTCTGATTTCTGAGCTTTTATATTTAGTAAGGAACAGAACAATGTTCTCACAAGTTGGTTTTCATATTTGACTATATAAGTGAGGACATTTGGCCCACACACGCAAGCGTTTTGTCCTCCGTCTGAGAATGAACTACGGCTGTGATATGAAAGCGAGGCTTACCATAAGAAAGTCACAGACCGTGTCAACAATCTCAAATATAGAAACAGACAAAAAGCAAAATGGGTCAAGATAAAGAGAATGTAAGTGGTAACCATGTAAAACAATACTAGGATACAGCGAGTGGTTACCAGGATGCTGTTTTGTGATTACTACAGTGTTCTGAGTGCTTCAGGCGCTTCTATACTGTTGCTAGGGTGTTCTGGGTGGTCACTAAGGCATTGCTATGTGGCTTCTTAGTGGTTGTTAGCACATTGCCAGGATGTTCTCTATGATAATCCCTTGATATAGTTGAACCAATCGACAGGCTAAAACGTCAATCTTCTGAAATGAATAACACAACTCTTCTCAAAGGATTTGATGTCTCATTTTGTCACGTTCATAACACAAACAGTGCAGGACAAATTACATGCCAAAGTTTAATAGTTAGAGCTTGTGATGTGTTTAAACTCCCCTAAACATGAGCAACAGTAATCAAGCATCACTTATGGAAAGCAGACGAATCAATCATTAAAAACATTCAGGAGGGGACATTGACTGTAGAGATGAAGGACAGAGAATGAAAGACTGAATCGGACCCTGTCTAATGAGAGAGAGAGAGACAGGGCTATGATGAGAAGTGAGGAAGCGTTCAAACTCTCCTCCTGTCGTTCTACACTTTCTGTCTCTCTCATTAGAATCAGAGCATCTCCGTCAGGTCTAGTCAGATTTGTCACCGTCCTCCTCGCGGTGCCCGTCGGCCCCGTCGCGTGAGTTCTTCTCCTCTTTGGCCAGGTGAGCATGTGACGCGAGGATGCTGGACAGTGACAGCAGACCGGAGCTGGAGGTGACGGCGGGCAGGGTGGGCGGAGTCAAGCCCAGCGGCAGAGGGGTCATGGGTAATGCCAAACCTTGAAGCTGAGAAAGCTGGTGAACTTGAAGCTGCTGCTGTAATTAGACAAACAGACAAACAAACAAACAAATGCGGGGGAGTTATATATATATAATAAATATATTTAAATAATGTTGGGTAGGGCAGATTACAGACAGCATTGACACACATTTATTTGCAATCAGGATAGAAATTCAGATACTTGAATGTAACATTTCCCCATGTTCAGGGAATAGTTCACCCAAAAACATTTTGGTTTTAGGCCGAATCTTTCCTTTACAACAGAGGATCTCAAGCTTCTTGTCTTCGACCAACCTGCCTCACTGTCCACAACAATATTTAAAGGGCCTCCCTCCCATTCACAATTTCCACCCCATAAAATATTCTACAGTTTGTCATAACTAATGTATATTCATTATAAAAATATCCAAACATTAAGTAAGTCTTGACTTTTTGTTTTTATTTAATGCTTGTCTTATTTTAAATCATTTTGAATCATCTTGAGGCCTCCAGTGGGCCCCAGTTCCCTGGCTAAGAACCTGCTTTACCACACACTAATACTGGAGATCACACACACACGCACTCAGGCTGGTATATGTGATTTACAAGGACTCTTCGTAGAGGTAATGATTTTTATACTGAATGAATCATAATTTCTATCCACTTCCCCAACCCTAAACCAAACCCACACACAAAACACTTGCCATTTGTTTATTAAAATAAAAATGCCTTTTTTAAGCCATTTGGTTTATGAGGACACAGGAAGTGTTATACACGTCATTATACACATTTGTGTCCTTGTAAACCACATACACCAGTACACACACACAGAGACAGACAGACTCACCCTAATGATCGAGTTCATCTCAGGAGGCGTGACTTGTTTGGCTCTCTCAATCGCCCCCAGGACCTGCTGCTGGTGCTACACACGGACACACACACTTATTATCTCTACATCAACATGATTTTTATTTCTTTGGGTAAACGCACAACATACAAACATTAACAAAAGCCCCTTCAAAGCACAAACAAACCCATTACACAAAGCAACAAAAACATATTATATCAAACGAGTCTGAGCCTCATTACAGAGCACGTGTCATAAATAATTCACACAGTCTGACCTCTTGAGACAGGTAAGGCAACACCTGAGCACAGATTCCATTCAATCGCTTCACAATCTCAGCCTGTGGACAGAAAACACACACACACACCTCTCTCAGGTTTATCTCCAGTAATAAGACAGCTGGGGATGGTCTTACAGTTCGCTGATGTTGCACAAAAGCATATGTACAAATGCGGCTGTTAAAATGCATGCTGGCAAGATTTGATAAAAGGAAACTACTGAATCCAGAACGCTGCATATACCCTATAAAGAGAGAGAGAGAGAGAGACATGACTCTTACCTGTTTGTGCATTTCAATGTTGAGTCCATATGACATCTCATAATACTACAGTCAGAGAAACAGGAAGAAAAACTTTAATGAGAACAAAAGATAAACAAATGTATCTTCATTACAATAGCTGAACTTCACACATTCATTATCGGTTATGCTTGTATGCCAAAACTGCTAATACTGCATCTTCCATCAGACAGCTAGACATTATATGAAGTCTCTGAGAATAAGTGTAATTTGTCTGTTCTAGAGGCAGGCATAAAATACACTTATATTCATATATACCCTCAAAAGTCATGCTTCCTCCAACACGAATGCATACAGTTTGACCAAAAAAATAAAAAAATAAATCACCTACCCTGCCTTTAAAGGGCAAAATTTAATATAAAATGTAATGAAA